>JAMXBB010000011.1:11917838-12001541 GCA_024138015.1 Lumnitzera littorea | reverse complement strand
AGTCGAATCAAAGTGTCTTATTTGGGGTTTTCGGATGCGAGGATTCCAATGGTGGCTGTAGTTTTCACCAAAAACAACCGTAGGGGTAGCTATCCTAGAGAGAGAAAGGGATCGAGTTTGAGAAAGAAAGCTTCGATTTGCTTACCTAGAGCGTTTCTATGCTTATGTTGTGTCCTTATGTACTTCTTAATCTCTATTTATGCTAAACATAGCTTGAACAAGCTTGGAAAGGTCATTAATGGAGGAAACAGCCATGAATGGGGATGTCGGAATTTTGGCTCTTTTCTCATTTTTGGAGCCAATTTATTATTGAATTTGACTGAATTTAGATGAAAATAGCTCTCGATTCAAAGTATACCAAGCGTACTATACGATTTCACTGAAATCGTGTAATAAAATCGATCAAAAAATGCCCTAAATAAAGCACACTAGAAGAAAGAAATTGGAAATCAAGCATTGATTGCAATCTAAAAAGAAGAAGAAAAGAGATGGCATAAGCTACGTACAAGGCATGTGCCGCGCACACGCACGTATGAAAAAAGAAGGGCACGTTGTTGTACGCCCTATGCTTTCCTTCCAGGGCCGAAGGTCCTAAGCTTGGTTCTTACGAACAAGGTTTTTAACCTGGTCCGATCCCTATCTCCCATTTTTTATTATTAAATTAGATATTTATATATATATATAAATAAAGTAAAAAAAAATTCCTTCTCCTTTTTTCTTTTTAATTATTACTTTAAAAAAATTAAATCTCTTTTATTTTTGTTTTATTTAATTTTCTATTTTTTATGTTTTTTCCTATTTTCCTATTTTTTTTTTATTTTCCTGAATTTCATATTTTTGAGTATTCTTATTTTTATTTTTTTATATTTTCCCTTAATTTAGGACTCTATAACCTATTCTAAAAAAAAATACAAAAGGGGCAAGAATAAGGTATCTACAACTATCTTTCTTTATGGTGATGTTTGAGTAGAACTTTACTACAAAAACAAGAGAAACCCTATTTTTGCTATAAGGGTGGATTTTAACCTCAAAATTACTATAGCTAGCTAGCTAGCTATATTAGGTCCAATCCACTAGGGATTTAGTGAAGAGAAGGGTGGCACTCTAAGAGCTGGCTACAAAGCTAAAAGAAGAAATGAAGTCTAGTCGTGCTCTTATGAGCTAACGAACTGAGGTGAAATGGGCGAAGCACTCCTTGAGTAGGCTAAGGCCATAAGAAGAATGAGAAAACTTGGTCATGTCCTAACGAACTGATTAACCAAGGCGGGTAAAGTACTCCAACAGCTGGTTAAGGCCCTAAGAAGAATGAGAAAACTTGGTCATGTCCTACTAACGAACTGATTAACCAAGGTAGGCAAGGTGCTCCAAGAGTTGGCTAAGACCCTAAAAAAATAAGAAAACTTAGTCGTGCCCTTATAAGTTAACTAACTAAGGCAGGCAAGGCACTTTTTAAGCTGGCTAAGACCCTAAACTGGATGAGAAAACTTGGTCATGCCCTAATGAGCTGACTAACCAGGGTGGGCAAAGTGCTCCTAAAGATGGCTAAGACCTTGAACTGAATAAGGAAACTTAGTCATGCCTCAATGAGCTGACTAACCAAGGTAGGTAAAATGCTCCTAGAGTTGGCTAAGACCTTGAACTAAATAAAGAAAACTTGGTCGTTCCCCAATGAGCTGATTAACCAAGGTGGGTAAAGCACTCTTAAAACTGGTTGGTTAAGACCCTGAACTGAATGAGGAAACTTGGCCGTACCCCAATGAGCTGACCAACCAAGGTGGCCAAAGCACTCCTAGAGCTGGCTTAGATCCTAAACTGAATGAGAAAACTTGGTCGTACCCTAATAAGATAACTAACCAAGGCAAGTAAAGTACTCTTAGAGTTGGCTAAGACTTTAAAAAGGATGAGAAAACTTGGTCATGCCCTAATGAGTTGACTAACCAGGGTGAGCAAAACGCTCCTAGAGTTGGCTAAGACCCCAAACTGATAGAGGAAACTTGGTCATGCCCTAATGAGTTGACTAACCAAGGTAGGCAAAGCGCTTTTAAAGTTGGCTAAGACCTTGAACTAAATGAGGAAACTTGATTGTCCCCTAATGAACTGACTAACCAAGGTAAGCAAAGCTTTCCTAAAGCTGGCTAAAACCCTAAACTGAATGAGAAAACTTAATTGTACCCTAGTGAGCTAACTAACCAAGGTGGACAAAGCGCTTCTAGAGCTAGCTAAGACCTTAAATTAAATAAGAAAACTTGGTTGTGCCCCCAATGAGCTGACTAACTAAGGTAGGCAAAGCACTCCTAAAGCTAGCTAGGACCCTAAAAAGAATGAGAAAACTTGGTCGTGCCCCAATGAGCTGACTAACCAAAGCGAGTAAAGCGTTCCTTGAGCTAGCTAAGATCCTAAACTGAATGAGAAAACTTAGTCGTGCCCTTAGTGAGCTAACTAACCAAGGTGGGCAAAGTACTCCTAGAGTTGGCTAAGACCCTGTACTGAATGAGGAGACTTGGTTGTGCCCCAATTAGTTGAGTAACCAAAGTGAGCAAAGCGTTCCTAGAGCTAGCTAAAACCCTAAACTAAATGGGAAAACTTAGTTGTGTCCCAATAAGTTGACTAACCAAGATGGGCAAAGCACTTCTAGAGCTGGCTAAGACCCTAAATTGAATGAGAAAACTTAGTCGTACCCTAATGAGCTAACTAACTAAGGTGGGTAAAGCGCTCCTAGAGCTGGCTAAGACCCTAAACTAAATGAAAAAACTTGGTTGTACCTCAATGAGTTGACTAACCAAGGTGGGCAAAGTACTCCTAGAGCTGACTAAGACCCTAAAAGAGATGAGAGGACTTAGCTCAAAAGACTATTAGAGTCGTAAAAATATTGGTCATTATAATTTAAATGTACTTGCAATGTTCAAAAACTAATATGCTAACATCGTATAGAAGTTCTTACTTGGCCTTTATTGATAGCACCCAAGTTGTCAAACCTTTTTTGAAAAGCCCTATCAAAATTAACTAGCTCACACTTTGATCCTTTTGTTGTCAACTTGAATGATCTTGATGCAGAACGTTTGAGACTTCGTAGACTCTTTTAGTAAAATCATGGAAATTAGTTTGATACAGAAAGCTACCCACTATTGTTGTCTTTTTTTTTTAGAACTTTTTACAAACCGAGACCCTCATTCCCAATCAATGAATATCTACGGTGAGGTGATTGCTTACTTGAATTTCCCACTTCTCTGAAAAATAAATAATAAAACTCACCATTAAGGGGGATCAATCTGTAATAAAGTATTTTAAAAAGTTCTTATGGATGATCTTGAACTGTTAGCACAATTCTCACATAAGCTTGTTGTTAAGGTTGGTGCCATTATCAGTGATGATTATTTCTAAAGTCCCATATTGAGCCAAGATATCTCTCTTAATAAACTTAACTATGACCCCTTTAGTAACGCTTGAATAAGACGAAGCCTCAACCTATTTGCTGAAGTAGTTGATGGCGACCAATATAAAGCGATGCCCATTGGATACTTTTGGAGTAATCAGACCAATGATGTCTATTCCCCACATTAAGAAAAGCTATGGTGCTTAGAGTGTATATAGTCCCTAAGGCGAGGCATTATCCTATTTGCATAAACTTGGCATAAATAACAATATCTAACGTGTTTTATGCAATTGTCTTCCATTATTGAGCAATAGCACCCTAGCTTCATAATTTTCTTAGCCAGCATGTAACCGTTCATGTAAAGGCCACATACTCCTTCGTTTACTTCTTTCATTAACATCTCAGCTTCGTTATTGTCCAATCTCTTAATCTCCTAATCATCCTTCCGTCCTTTTTCTCAACCTCTTCAGGGTATGTGCCTTGTTGTAAGAATATCTTAACATCATGGTACTATAGCTTTTAGTTATTCATACCCTCAATTACCAGGCAAAAGGTAAGCTTGTCTTCAATTTCAATATAAGATGCTAAATCTTGACTCAACTAGATATCTGGATCATGGATGCTAGCGTAGCTAAGGCATCGGCAAACTGATTATGAGTCCTTGGTACATCATTGAAAGTGATTTCTTTGAATTTCTCCATTAATTCAATCAAGTGCCGATGATAAGGTACTAGTTTAAGATCTTTTGTCTTATATTCTCCTCGAGCTTAAAAGATAATGAGTGAAGAGTCCCCATACACTTCTAATTCTTGAATATCTTTATCTAGAGCCATTTTGAGTCCCATGATGCATGCTTCATATTCATCGATATTATTAGTGTATGGGAAACCAAGCCTTATAGCCATAAGGTATTAAGTACCTTTAGGAGATATTAGTATTACATCAATTCCACACCTAAACATGTTTGCTGCCTCATCAAAGAACATCTTCCATTTCGGTGGCTCATTAACTTCTCCTTTATCAAGGCTTCCTTCGACTGTCAATATATCCTCATCGGGGAAATTGACTTGCACCTCTTGGGGGGTACTATCGAAGGGATTTTTTGTTAACTAATCTGCTAGAGCTTACCATTTGACCGAATTTCAATTCACGTAGTCGAACACTAATAATAACATTTGCCACTTTAAGATTCTGCCAATCAAGGCTAGTTTGTTTACCAAGTACTTCTAGGGATCATGCCAAGTTAGTCATTTAACCTGGTAGTAGAGTGTATATTGCCTAAGTTGATACATTACCCAGATCAAAGCATAGTAGGTTCTTTTAATTTCTGAATATTTCTGTCCCCCTTAGTGACTTTCTTGCTCAAGTAGTATACAACCCGTTCTTTTCCTTTCTCATCTTTTTGGTCAAGCATACATCCCATGGACTCCGGTAATATTGTTAAGTATAGAAATAAAGGCTTCTCAAGTTTTAGAGCTACTAAAATTGGAGGGTTCATGAGGTATTCTTTTATTGTTGTAAAGGCTTACTCACACTCTTCATCCCAATTGATCTTGGTGTTCTTTTTCAACAATTTAAACAAAGGACGACACTTATTCGTGAACTGAGACATGAATCGGGCTATGTAGTTCAAACAGCCTAACAAGCCCCTGATTTCTTTAAGTGTGCTTAGCCAGGGCAAATCAACTATTGCTTTGACTTTATCATAGTCCACTTTGATGGCCCTTTTACCGATTATGAAGCCACTTCGAAGGTACACTTCTCTAGGTTAAGCTTTAACTAGAATTTTCTTAACCTATCAAATAATCTCCTTAGATCATCCATATGATTTTCTTCTTCTTTGAACTTTGCAATCATATCATCAACATATATTTCAACTTCCTTATGCATCATGTCATAAAAGATTGCTATCATGGCCCTTTGATAAGTTGCCCTGACATTTTTGAGTTCAAAAGGCATTACTTTGTAAAAAAATGTACCCCAAGTTGTAATAAATATTGTCTTGGCTTTATCTTCTTCAAACATTCAAATTTGATTATGTTCGGAGAACCCATTTATAAAAGAGAAAAGATGGTTTCTGGCTATATTATTGACCAAGACATCAATATGAGGCAAGGGGAAGTTATCTTTAGGGGTTACTTGATTAAGGTCTCAAAAATTCACGCATACTCTGACTTCTCTATTCTTCTTCATCACTGGCACTATGTTAGCTACCTATTCAAGATAATCACATACCTTAATGAAACCGACCTTCAATAATTTTCTAACCTCTTCCTTAATCTTCAACAAGACATCCGATCCTAACCTTCTTAACTTCTGTTTCTTAGGTTTGATATCCTTTCATGTGGGTAAGTAATAGACCATGATTGATGAATCCAATCTAGGCATATCTTCATAAGACCACGCAAACACATCTTGGTATTCAGATAGTAGTGTGATCATTTCAACCTTTTGCTTTTCTTTTAGATTCCCTGTAATCTTCAATGTTTTGGAGTTGTCATTAGTCCCAACATTAATTGTCTCAATTAGCTTATCAATGGAAACTCAACCCATTTCATGTTTTTGCTAGCTTTCTTACATGTCACTATGGTCATTGACATCGCTCTCGACAACTAATCTAGTAAGGCCAAAGATGATATCAATATTTTCATCACTTATCTGCACGAAATATCCATGGCTTTTATTCAGAGAGTTAGATTTGGGAAAAGAAAAGTATGTAAAAGAAAGAGCGTAAGTAAGGAAGAAGTGAAGAGAAAGCAGATTGATTCTTATTTAGAAGAAATTCCTTTTGAATACAATTATTTGTATGATAGAGGTAATTTATTGCAAAACTCTATAAAATACTGGCCTGTAATTCATCTTTTACCTTAGGGAAGACCTATTGTTATTCATAAGGATGGAGAATCAGTTATTCAGGTGCTGAGACTTGTCGGATGGGCCGGCCACTTTATTTCTACTGGAGGTGTCCTCTTTGGTAGGCTTTAAATTCTGAACATTGACTTAAATGAAAGTTTCTGACAAACGGAGGAAGGCCATTGGGGCGTGATATAACCTATCACCTTTTCTACCCTTAGCTTACATTCTCTACAACTCTTCCATCAAGGTTGGGATGTAGCTTAGCCCAACCTATAGGTCTCAAACTAGCCTTCTTTAAACTTTGGCCTCTTATATTTCTCCTTATCAGTGATCATGTACACCTCTTCAAACATTTGAAGCACAAAGTCTTCTTGCTCCTCAGTGCTAATATAGGGTATGGCTGTTTCTTTATAAATTTCGTAATCTTGGTCAGCCAGAATCATTATGACCTAGCCATTGGAGATGAACTTAACCTTTTGATGAAGATTCAAAGGTATGGCCCTTGTTGAATGTATCTAAGGTCTTACCAATAGCAGATTGAAGGTCCTTGGGATGTCTAATACTTAGAATCGCATGTTGAACCTTTGAGGGCCAATATTAACTGGTAAGTCAATCTCCCCTATAATTTCTCTTCTGGATCTGTCAATAGCTCGAACTGTTGTTGAGCTTAGTTTAATTGTAGTCGCATTAATGCCCAATAAATCTAGGGTAGCGAGGGGGTAGACATTCAATGATGAGTCATTGTTGATGAGGACTCTTGCTGTGATAATGTTGTTCACCCTTACTATTATGAAGAGGGGTTTAATGTGTTGATGGCCTTCTTCGCCCAGTTCCTCAATAGAGAAAGAAATCTGATCCATAGTGAAGACAGAGTTGGTGACAAACCCTATTCCTTTAACTAGTATTTCATTAAGGATATTAACTTCCCTCAATGATCTAAACAAAGCTTCCTGATGTGGCTTTGATGCCATTAATAAACTTATGAGGGATATCTGTGCTAGAATCTTAGCGAGCTAATCCATTACTTTATACTCACTGGCCTTGATTATTTTAGTGAAGGCAGACAATCCTTCTTCATATCTAGCTAATTCATTGCTTGGCCTCTATAACATAACCTTCTTTTCTAAGTCTTCCCTTGGATCGTAGATTCTATCAGAGCGGGTAATTCCTCCTATTAGTGAACTTGATTGTCTTTGATTTACTATCTCACAGTTAAGAGGGGCAGTTTTAGAATCTGTAAACCCTGGATTCTCGTTTAGAACTAATCATGTTGATGGTGGGCTCTAAGTCATCAAATATCATATTGATGATGGGCCCATGGTTAGGCACGAGGTTGTTGTTGACGTTTAGAATTGGAGCCTCTACGAAGTCTAACTGGACTGTGCCTTCATCTATTAAGTCTTGGAATTTGTTTCTTAATCTCCAACATGAGTTGGTTGAATGGCCTACATTCCCCAAATGATATCAATATATGGCGTTAGGATAAAAAAATTTTGGTCTATATCTTTCACTAGGAAGCTCAAAATCGATCAGATTATCTTTTTTCAATTTTTCAAGGACTTAACTAAGGGGAACCGGTATCTTGGTGAATTGTCTCAGAACCCTGTTGACTTGTAGCTGATTTTAGAATTGTTATGGTAGAGGATTTGTTCTGAAGGAGACTTGAGTATTAGGCCCGGTGTTTAAATTCACCAAGCCGACAGTTGCTTCTTTGGTTTTGCTCGTAGTAGGCTTTATAGAAGACAGTTTTCTATATGATGGCTCTTATAATTTACCAGAAGCAACAGCACTTTCAATCCAACATCCCGTGGCTATTATCTCTACAAAACTGGAGGAGGCTTACCCAATCAAATAAGAAAAGTAAGGTCTTTCAAAAGTATTAATAAAAGTTGAAGATAGCTCCTTTTTGGTCATGAGGATAGATCCTCGTGCAGCTAAGGATCTCCACCTCTGGGCATACTCCTTAAAGGACTTATTGTGTTTTTTTCACAAAGCAACCAAGTCCATCATGGTTGGTACCACTTTCACATTGAATTTGTATTGCTCATAAAATGCCCTAGTTAGCTTTTCCCATATGTTTACCTGATTCAGATCCAATTGGGTGTACCAGGTCAAAGCAGGGCCAGTTAGGTTGTCTTGAAAAGTCTAGACCATGAGCTGATCATATTGTATGTACTTGCTCATCTTACGCACATACAGCCAGGTGTGCAATTTAGGGCATCTGATCCCACCATACCTTTCGAAGTCAGACACTTTGAATTTTTCCAGAAAACTTCCATAGTTGTAAGCAGAGAAGTTTGTTATAGTAGCTTGCTTGAATCCATCATACCCTTCGATCGTTTTCATTTTTTCAGCGATTTGTTGGGTTTGTTGTTTCTCAAGCTCTTTCAGTCTTTAGATTGATTAGAACGAGTCAGGTTGACCTTTGGAAAGACCCCTTCTATCTCAAAAGATTCAAAGGCCTAGCTAACTTTTGGGTAGGCTTCTTTAGCTTCAAGGAGTGGGGCTTCAACGTTCTTTCCATATCAAGCTTTAGAACTTTCTTCATTTGCTGGAGTTGTAGACCTAAGCAAGGCAATGCTATCAGCAAGAAAGTTTAATTAATCTGCAATTTTCCCTACTATTTGTTCCAAAGATTGGAACCTCAACTCAGTGGGATTAACAAGTTCAAGGTTGATACTATTGTTGGTGTCATTTCCTTGGCTAACTATTCTGGTGTGTGAGTAAGTTCAAATAGGACTTCTCTGGAAGGTTTGATGCTTAGGAGCTATCTTGGCAACTTGTTTAAGATTACTTCTCAACAAGTTAGCACACGAATATATATATATATATATATTTTAAAAAGAGATGCATGAAAAACAAAGAAATGCATAGTACATGGATGCAGAGAGAAAAAACAAACTAATAACCAACAAGATGGTAATTTTTATTCTTGTAGCTTTTGGAGTTCCCTTTTACATTAAAAGAAAATACATTCAAGAAGATTATCCTTATCCCTAACTGTTCTTCCGGCTTTTGGTGGGCGTTTTCTCTTTTTGCTTATTGAACCTTGTTGGTGCCTTTTTCCTCTTTCTTGAGTTGGGCTCTTTGATTTCTTTAAGTTCTTTGAGCCTCTTCTGAGTCATCTTCAATTGATATTCCAAGGCTCGAGAACGTTGTTTAGATTCTTGAAAGAGATCCTCCCACATGTCCTACTCTTCATTAATTGCTTCCACTTAGGCTTGTACTTGATCCATGTAGGTCCTGATTTCAGGATTTGTTTCAACTGGTGAGGATTGGATGACTTCTGGTGCTCGATATTGGATCTCCTTTGTCTTATGGAGCTGATCGTACAAATATTCTTTCGTAACCCGATGCTTATGCACTTCTCTTAGCCATTCTCCTAAATCGATATTTGGGATAACAATCTTTGTTCCCCATAACTATTTGATTGCCCTAAGTTTGGATATCTTCTATAGTAGAGGAATCTGAAAGTCTTCATAATCCAAGGTCATGATATCTAATGGAGGCCTATAGACTATATCTTGGATGCCTCCGAATTGTCTGATCATATTATTCAGGTAAGAGCCTGTGCATAATTTCATCCCAATTAAGGGTATTGCTTGATAATTTTTGCAAACTAAGATTACCCTTATGAAGTTACTCCATCTTGCTGTCCATAAGATATTGGCGACTTGGAAATTTCTCAACACTTCTACCCAGTAGTAAGTGGATTTTCCTTCTAGGAGATGGACTTTATCAACAAAAGAATAAATCAGATCAATGTTATAAGCAAACTTTCCTTAGATTAGATCAAGCCCATAACATTTCATGTGGCTTACAAACTAAACTGTCAGTAACGCCATGTTGGTCTTTAGTGTGCCATCATTCTTTTCTTTTAAAATACTGATACTTCTAATTTGTTTTGCAAGGAAGGCGGGGACATATGATTTGCCTTTAAGAAATTGGCTTACTAGCTTAGCAACCCTGAAATGGATGAAGAACTTTCCATTAGGGAATAGGAGGGTTCTAAATGCAGCCAGGATAAAGGCTTTTATTTTGTTTTGTCCCTAATTTTCGAGGTTGCCACAAAAGATGCCCCATTAGTTAGATTTAGGCTCAATGACGAACCAGGCTTTTAAGTCTTCCAATTTGACGCAGTTACTATTACAGCTTCCGAGGGCTTTGTTCACTTCAACTTTTCTAATACCCAGGAGTCTTGAAAGGGCATTCACCAAATTCACTTCTAAATTTAGGGTGTATATATTTTCCAAGGAAGGAGCTTAAAGTAATTGGGTATACTCTTTAAGTGTTGGGCTAATTAGATGAGGCCCAACTCAAAAAGCCACTTCTTAAGGTTCCCAAAAGTTAGTTAGAGCCTTAATCAAATTAATCTCTATTTTCACTTTTAGAATTGATAGAATGGGCCTGATCTTACTGGAAATGGTCTCTTGTTCCCTTGAATTGAAGTATTGTAACCATTGGTTCGGGATTGGCTTAGGGTAGATGGGCTTGCTTACAAATTTTTTTCCTAAGATAGATGGAGTTGGATGAACAGGCCATTTCATAATCTGAATTACAAAAGAAAAAATATGTTACAAGATTGTCCGACTATTATTTACAAAAACAAAACCTATTTACAGCAATTTTATGCTTACAATACATGAAAATTACATAGGAAATCAAGAAAACTCCAAGCCATTCTATATTTTATTTCCATCTTGCTTGATTATTTGTCGATTCTAGATGTCGTGATTGCATAGAGAGTGGGTTTTAAAGGTTCTTAAGTTTGTGCGACCTTACTTATTAAAAAATACTTTCATTGGTCACATCAAGCTTAAGTAGGGATGGCCTAATCAATCTCGAGTAGTGATTACACTACAGCACTTAGAGCCTACATAATGGACCCCTATCCCAAGGTCTTAATACGGTCCGAGTTTGAACGTTTCTACCAAACGTTTGCGGAAAATTAAATCCCTCCCCTGAAATGATTAAATATTAAACCTACAAGGACGGTGGTACAATTATGATACAAATAACAAAGAATAAAAAAGTAAAATAAAATATACTAAGGTGATTTTTAAAGGCTAATTATAATTTTGGTGCTAACCCTCTTGATAGTTTCCCAATGGAGTCGCTAAGTTGTTGAGCCTGGTTTTTCACTCTCCCGATTGTTAAAAAAAATTAAGTCTTCTCTAAACCGATTACTATTAAACCTTTACACGTTTAATACTGACCCTCGATTAGGGTTTAAAGAAAACCGATTCTTAACTTGAAAACGTTTTGAAGTCGTCACTCGACTAGAGTTAGGATAAAGGGTTAAGTTATAACCAATTGGTTGGATTGGTTATAACTTAGTCGTTGGTTTTTCGATAAAAACCGATTTTGTAAAACGGTTTTAAAACAGGAGATATAAATTCGAGAGTTATGATTTTTAAACCCTTGCAAGTACCATTAATTTTCTAAATTTAGAATTAAACTTAAAAATCACCTTTTAATTTTAAAAGACAGAACTTAGTTCATTAGTTACTCTTATTGGATAAATCAAAGTAATCTATAAGAAAGTAAAATTAGATTTTCTCATTTTTATCGTCACCTTGTAGGTGCTTACATCTCCGTTATTCGGGATCAAACGTATGCAGTTATTTTTTTATAAAATTTTAGTGGATTGGTTGATTTTAGTTTCGAAAAGATTGAGTTTACGTTTTTATCCAATTTAATTTATTCAAAAAAATTTTCTTAAATTGTCATAATTAGTGTTTAAAAAAAAAATCTTAAAAATAGCCCTAATTTGGGAAAGAGGTCCATTTATTTTTTATTTTTGGAAGCCCGATTTTTCTAAGTGATAAATCGAATTTGTTTATTTACTAACTCATTTATTTGTTTTTGTTACCTTATTTATTTATTTCTTTATTTATCTATTTTAACAAGTAAATAAAAAACTCCCATTTTCTTTTCTTTTTTCTTTTTCTTGTTTTTCTTTTCTTTTTTTGCCTTCCTTCCTTCTCTTCTTTTTTTTTTTTTTTACTTTTACAAGTACAGGAGTAAAAGGATAAATTAATAAATAAAAATAAAGTAAATAAATAATAAAATTAAAAAAAAAATTCAGATCAGGTTGAGCTTGGGTCAACTTGGTCGGCTCGAATTGGCTTGGTCGGCTTTGGTCCACTTCGATCAGCTCCAATTCGCTTCAGTTGGCTTCAATCGGTTTGTACGGCTTAAATCTTCTCGAGAACTCGAATCAAAGTATCTTACCTAGGGTTTTTGGATGTGAGGATTCCAATGGTGGTGATGATTTTCGCTGAAAACATTCAAAGGGGTGGTTATCCTAGAGAGAAGGAAAGGGATCGGGCTAAAGAGAGAAAAGGGTCGGGTTAGAAAGAGAAAACTTCGATTTACTTACCTTATGTTGTGTCATTGTGTACTTCCCGATCTCTATTTATTCTAAACACAGCTTGAACAAGCTTAGAAAGGTCATTAATGGAGGAAACGACTATGAATGGGGATGCTAAAACTTTGGTTTTTTATCCATTTTTCAAGTTGATTTATTATTGAATTTGACTAAATTTGGATGAAAAATAAGTCTCGATTCAAAATATACCAAGCGTACTATACGATTTCACTATTAATTTGGTGAAATCATGTAGTAAAATAGGTAAAAAAAGGTCCTAAATAGAGTATGCTGGAAGAAAGAAACTAGAAATCAAGCGTTGATTGCAATCTAGAAAGAAGAAGAAAAGAAGGGGTGCAAGGTGAGCAAATTTCCTTCCAGGGGTGAAGGCCTTAGGCTTGGTTTTTACGGACTAGGTTTTTAACCCAGTTCGATCCCCATCCCCCATTTTTTTTTATTAAATTATATATTTTTATATACATAAAACTAAAATAAAATAAAGTTAAAAAAAACAAAAGAAAAATTCCTTCTCCTTTTTTCTTTTTAATTATTAGTTTTTTTTTATTTTTTTAAAATCCCTTATTTTGCGGGGTTTTCTTTACTTTTCTATTTTTTTTGTATTTTTTCTAAATTTCTTATTTTTTGTTTTTTTTTTCCTATTTTTTGTATTTTTCTTGAATTTCATATATTTTGGTTTTCTTATTTTTATTTTTTTTTTATTTTTCCTTAATTTAGGACCTTATAACTTATTCTAAAAAAAAATAAAATGGGGCAAAACATGAGGTACCTACAATCCACTTGTGATTTAATTAGAGAATGTTGATGTTCTTTGATATAAGTACTCGCAATATTGGGTATCATCCGTTAGTATCGCTATAAACGAAAAATATTTACTTATATCCTATCTACAAAGTTAGGATACTTATGCATATACAATAAACTGTCTCTTTTATAGTTCTCACTTTTTTATTATGAAACAAATTACAAATATATTCCAAAAACTATTTATTTATTATAGATAAACCTCTTAAACTTTCAAAATACATATTCACATCCTAATATTTTTACGAAAAGCTAATTTTTCCTAGACCATCCCTAAGTTAAGCCTTAAAAAATTATATGGTTATTTTATGGATTTATTAGTGACAATTTTGAGAGCTTTAGTGACAATTAGAGACAAGAATGTATTTTAAAAAGTCATGCAAATGTGAATACACGTTCCATTGTTTTGGATAGAGACTTTTGAAATGTCTATCTAAATGTACTTAGTTTTTAACATCTATTACAGATTTGGATAATCTCCATTTACATTTCCCTCAAATTTTTTTAATTTACAAATCAATTGTTGAAATTGTCTAGATTTTCGAAATATCATGTGATATTATCATAATATCATTATATTCTTTATAATTATGATACTTGTACCCATGTGACTAGGTTTTGTAGTCGATTTAGGGCATTTGAGAAGGTAATCCAATTAAGCTAGAGACTTACAAGGGACTTCGTAATATTAGTCAAGGAATAGATTCGAAATTTAAAAATGTAATAAAATATAGTTAAAATAATAACAATTTACTATATTATTATATTGTTGATAACACACAAATTAGGTTTAAAAAATTAACGAATACTTAGAGATGAATTATAGGGGTAATATAATTAACATTGTACATAAAATAATATATAGAATATATGTGTATACACTAGTTATAATTATTATGTCAATATATGCACCTGTAACTATCAAAAATGCTAAAATGGAGTAAAATTACTAAATAAACCAATACAAAGTGGGGAAAAATTATTAAAAAATTCCTAGATAACTTAGAAAGCAAGTTTTTAGGCATGGCAAGAATTTGATAGTAGATAGAGATAGGAAACCAAATGGTGGACACCTAATCACGTGAGTAAGACATGTTAGAGGATGGAAAATGAAAAAATGACCCAAAGTAAGCTATAAAATTTAGCAACCAACTTCTTCAACAAGGGTTAGGTAGTTATGAATTGGAAAAACAATTCTAGAATGAGGAAATAGTGAGAGAACGGATGGAAATAAAAATAGGGAAATTTAGTGTGCAAATTAGGGGTTTTATAGGTTGCTAGAGAAGCGAACCTGACCACTTAAAGATAAAAGAGGTGGTGTCAACTTAGGAAGATAAACCCTTACCCTTAGATGGTAGCTAAAGTTGCAAGTAGTGGTGAGTTTGTTTTAGTAGTTTTCAATTCTATTTTTCTAAAAAAAGCAAATGAGTTTTAAAATTTTTGAAATTTGATTTCCTTAAATATTTTTGCATGAGGAATTCAAATCTTCAAAATTTTAAGTGTAGATATGAGGTTCTTAAGAAAAACATTATGCACAATAGTTTTTTATCAGGTTTTTGAAAAACTAATTCATGTAGTTTCAACTTAAAATTTTATGGATATACTCATAAGATTTCATTTTTTAATGTTGTATGGTCAGATTTTTAAAATTTAGTTGCCGAATTTTTTAAGAAAATTCCATTTTTAAAACAAAAATGGAACTTTCTTGTAATCAATGTGTTGGATAGGGTATTTTATTAAGGAATTTGATCTACACTTGATAAAATTAGTATACAATCTATATTCACCTATATGTAGTAGTTGGAAGTGGTTCATCATAAGTATAGGAATGGTGATTTTTAAATACAATTAGGTATCGGGTGGTTAAGGTAAAATTTGTCAACTTTGAATGCAATTGTGATTTATTTAATGATATAGTGAGAAGGGGTATAAATGGTGGAAGTACTCAGTTGGTACTTTTTGTATGTGCAGGATATGAAGCTCTAGAAACTCAAGGTAAGTAGAGTATATGTGAAGTAGTTAGACATACCGGTAACAGCAGAGTCAAAAAGTAAGTCAGCATGTAAGTTGGTGTAGATGTATTGAGTACACTAGGAAAATTAGATCGATACTAAAAAATGGCTTATATTTAGACTCTACCTTATTTTTAGAGACAAATTGTAAGTTAGGAACTTACTAAATAAGAATATAGTTTTGGATTGAAGGTCAAAAACTTTATCAAAAACTTGGTTAAAATGTAATTTGATATTTAATATTCTTGATTACACAAGGAGTCTAACAGTAGGTTAATAGTTTATTGGTATAAGAATTCTATACTTCTATCAAAGTAAAAAACTACTCAGATAATAGCTTATACCATAAGATTGGGCTAAAACCTAAGTTAGAAAGTAGTTTAATAGAAGATTTGCAAAATGTAGGAGTAATTGACAGTTTGAAGATGGTCGGTATTAAATATTGGATCATTAAGAGACGGAGTGTAGATCAGAAAGTTGTTTGGTTATAACTTCTAAGAATTTACTAAAGTCAGAATTTGGGTTAGAAACTATTAGGTAGCAACCTTTACCATGTCAAAATGTACCCTACTTAATTAATACCTAATAAATACATTAAAAAACTCACCTAACATAATTGAAAACATACTTAAATGTTCAATATATTGGATAGAGACTAAAAATGTCACATTAAATTTTAAGAATAATAAAGGAAGACAAAAATGACGCACAAGGAGAATAAGCATCAATATCCAAGTAAGTGGAATCAATGTTTCACTGTACTTTGGAATATTGTTTAAGAATACTTGAAAACCTTAGTATATATCTTGTTTGTATTTTTAAGTTAGTTATTCATACATATGCAACGTGTGTGCTTGAATATGGTTATTCTATTTTGAGTGTTGAACTTATGTATTGATTATTTCATAATATTACTTGCTTTGGACTATCTGAAATTGTTTGATTACCCCAAAAACAATATAACACCAACTCGACTTAACTAATAACCGACCTGCATCACAACCTACTAAGAGAGCAACTAGGATTCTCAGGCTAAACATGGATCATTCGATGAGGATAGTAGAAATGGTCCTCTTTTCACTCTTAATCGAACTAAATAATAGGAGAAGAAGTTGTAGTAAGATTGGGGTCCATGGTTTAAAGTGAAGTCTTTAACGAAGTATGTTCTTTATTGTACAAGTTATAGTTTGGTTTTGATTCATGAAGTACATGGGTGTCAATCTCTTCAACTCAAATTCGAGTAAACATAATTTTTCTAATCTTACAACAGATTGGATAACATCATGTGATGGTACTTACTCGTACATGTATAATATCTAACTAAACTTGCTTGAAAACTTTGGTTGCTTTGTGCTAGACATGTGCTATTATTTCCATCCCATTTACTAAGCAAGTTGTCACTCATTTCTTTATAACTATTTTGGAGGTTTTTCGGTAGATTTACCAGTACTACTTCAAGTTCTAGAAGATTAGAGAACGAGGTTGGGAAATGAGGTTTAAGACTATTGGACTGCATTTTTATTTAGTTTATTAACCGCATTAACCTCTAATAAAACTAATAGAGTCTTATTGGGTAACCCCTAATTTTTAGCTAATGGGACTTGTTTCATGCTCTAAAAGCTTGTGGATTTTAGAAAAATTTTAGTAAATACTTTATTTTTTCATAACAGCATAATTCCTAAAGGTTTTATTAAACTCAAGGTTTCACCCTTTATACAACATAAAAACTTCATTTTTAGTCAAAATTTAAACAATAAAAATTATTTTCAATAGTTATTTCGAAAAGTTGTATCACAAGGTGATTCATACCATGTATTGAGTAGAACGCTTTTGTCAAACCTGAATTTTTTGATTTCTTGTTTTAATTTAATTTCCCTTTTTTCAACTAATACTAAACCTTAACCCATTCAATAGTAATCTTTGACCAAGGAAATTAAGAAATTCTTATTCTCTTTTATTTAAAAAAAAAAATTTCGAAGTCATCACTCGACCGGAGTCGGGAAAAAGAGAATTCGTAATCAATTGGATGAATTGACTACAATTTAGCTATTGGTCTTTAATTTTAAATTGATAAAAGCCAAAGGGTTCCAAATTTAGGAGTTACGTATTAAACTCTAACGGGTACCACTATCAATTTCTCAAAATTAGGTTTATTTTTTAATGTTTTTAAGAAAAAATAACAAATTGGAAATAAAATGAAAAAAAAAAGTAATTTTTTATAGATTTTTACATCTCCCCGGAGGTACCTATGTTCTTGTTAATCGGGATCAAACATTCATAATTCATTTAAAAAATTTTATTGTGTTGATTTATTTTAATTTTTGAAAACCGATTAAGTTTACGTATTTATTTATTTATTTTATTTAAAGAAAATTCTAAAAGGGTCCTAAGTTAAATTTCTATTTTCTCAAAAATTTTAAAAAGACAGTCCTAATTATTAGAAATGGTTGATTAAGCTTTTTATTTTATTTTAAAAAATAAAAATTTCTAGGCAATAAAACACGTTTCCTAAAAACATTCCTAAATGGCCCTAAAAACATACTCTTTCAGTAAAAT
Source organism: Lumnitzera littorea (assembly GCA_024138015.1). Lineage (NCBI taxonomy): Eukaryota > Viridiplantae > Streptophyta > Magnoliopsida > Myrtales > Combretaceae > Lumnitzera > Lumnitzera littorea. The sequence continues at coordinate 11,983,552 of JAMXBB010000011.1, read as the reverse complement.
TTCTTTCTTTCTTTCTTTTTTTTTTTGAATAACTAACAAACGAACTAAATAAAATAAAATAAATTAATAAAAAAATAAAGAAAGAAAGAAGCTAAACCTGAGGCAGCAAAAAATAAACACGGGTCAATTTTCGATTCGAGTTGGGTCAAAACCAAGTTGCAGATCAGGTTACTGCCCCAACCACTTCACAAAGTCCATACAAACACTTTCAAGCGCCAAATCGAACACGAAACACCACTTTGATGAGGTTTATGTTAGTAAGAGTGGATTTGATGCTGTTGTTTCGTAGTAGAGTGGTGGTTCGGGAGTTTGGTAATCGACAGTGATGTTGGGTCGTCGAGTTGTATTGCGCGTAGGTTGTTGGTAGAGCAGCTGTTACTGTCTGGGCATTTGGGCGTATGATCGTACTACGACTGTAGAGTTATGTGTTGTTCGCTATTCGTTATTTTTGTAGCCTGTCACTGTGGTTGAAGTAGAACGTGACAGGGGCTAGTCGACAAGAGTCTATATGTGAGGCCATATATGACTACTACTACATGTGGTCAGTGGCTATGAGAGATAAAGAGGTCAAGTGGGCCTACTGTATGTAGGAGAGCGAGGATGGTGTGTGCCTTTGTGTTAGGTTGTGGTGTGTGACTATACGAGAGAGTGTATTGGAGTTACGGTTATAAAGCATAGGACTGGAATGATGCTGCTATAAGTTGCTGTCGTGCTCGGTGTTATGCATGTTTAGGGGTTGATAGAGGGTGAAGTTTGCTGTTTGTGCCGTGTGGTCGAGGGGCGATTGGTTGAGTGTCGTGTTATTGTAGTCGTACTACTATAACGTGCATGTTGGGAGTCGGCGGCCGATCGAGATAAGACGAAGAGTTGGTCGTGTGTAGATGTCTATCGTGAATGAGGATGGAGAAGGGATCGTCAGGGCCGCATGTTGCTAGACGTGTGTACTCGTGTGCTATATCGGTGTAATGTAGTGCATGACAGTGAATGTAGGATTGCGTGACATGATCAGCATTGGTTAATGTAGTGTAACGTTGGTGTTTTGCCGTCACACCAACTGGGAGCTATTCGGCCTATTGCTATCGTGAATTGTCCTAATTAGTTGTAGCTATTCCTACTGTAATTTCCAATGCTGAGCTGCACAATGCGAGTGAAGTTGTTGGTTTTTCATGTTGAATGCCGTGGAGTTGAAACTGAAGATAGGTTAGTAGCTGGGTGTTCGTTTGTTTACTGCAGATTGGAACTGAGTAATGAAGTGATGTGGGCTCTGTTCATAGGTAGAGTAGTTGTACGATTTGGTGAGCATTGGACTGTGTTTGTCTGTTATCCCCCCCAAAAAAAATCTCTTTTTGCGCCGCACGATTTTTATATATAAAACTCCATATCAAATTTTTTGTATCAATTTAAATCCATATTAATAAAAATTAAATTAGATTTGAATTTTTAAAGATCTAATATTCTTTTGGATTTAACGTTATTGTATCAGATTCAAGTTTTTTTTTTAATAATGATTTAAATATAATTCTATTATATTCAAAAGCTTTGATGAGATTTATAATTAGATTTGAATCCTGTATACTCAATCAATTTTTGCAATAGAAGAAAAAAAATAAAAAGATACGCATGTGCCTAATGAGATTCAAACCCATGATCCCAAACCAAATCTAATACCATATTTAAGTGTTTATCCACTAAGTTATTAGTTTTTATTTTTCAATATTTAACTAGTGTTTAGTTGTAAGAACTAGACTAGGCAAAGAGAACTGAACTAGACTAGACAAGACAAAGAGAACTAAACAAGACAAGTATAAAGAGAACTGGACAATACAAGTTTTAGTTTGCATAGCATTAGACACAAAATTTATATTAAAAAATTAATTATTTATATTATAAAATAAATATTTTTTTAATATTTAATAAAAATAATATTTATTAGCTTAATATTATAAAATAGAGAGATATTTTTAGAAATGCAAAATATTTTTTGTTTTTGTCTAGTGAGTTTCATTTTTGTACGGTAGTTCAGATGAGACAAAATTTAGGCATTTTATCTAACCTATCAGCCTAATTTTTGTTCAGTCACCAAACAAATTTATAAACCAAATATAGGATAAAATTTTTTATCTAGTCCTATGCTATGAAAATTACACAACCAAATGCTACCTTAGTACAATTAAATAGTATTTAAACTATATAATTCTTTAAAATAAAACTACTTAAAATGAGCTAAACCAAATCCATTGACCCTAAAATATTTTATTTTCTAAAAATTTATTTTCTTAAAAAAAATATTTATAATTTTTTTCTTTTTTTCCAAGAATTTTTTTCATTTTTTAAATTATTTTTCAATTTTTTTGTTATTTTTTGAATTAGGATCCTTGAAAAAAAAAATTGGAACTACAAGAGAGTAAAAATTAGGTACCTATAACTTTTAAGCAGTATAGTGATGAACACTTTGTATAGGCTATACTTACGTTAGCGGCTAGCTTCTAGCATAGATCGATTTATACGACGGGACTGTTACGATTCCCTAGTTTGGGACATGACAATAATCTTAACCGTTGATTAAATGTGACAGCATTTTAATAAGATAAATTGAGAGAAATTGAAGAAAGTAAATGAAGAGAATACATTTCCATTTATTACACTTACATGTTCATAAATATTACAATGAGGCAGACATGATGCACTAAATTAGATTAGATGGTGGGTGTTATTCTGATCAATGGGTTTCATGAGAATCCCTCTTGTTTCATTATTGTTAAAGAATCACCTCATATATTTGATCAAATAGACTCAACGAGGGGATGCAAAGAGAGATCTTATCTAAACTAACCAATAAAGGTTACTAAAACTAGAATATTGGGGCGTAGCAATTGTCTTCCTATAAAAAAATTTTACCCTAGTTTTCATGTAATCTAATGTGATATCATATTGTAAACCCTGCGTAATCAGTAGTATAAACCCTAATTTAAATCCAAGTATTCTAGACGACACCATGAGTTGATAAGGTTAGAAATGATAAAAGTTAGAAATCAAACATAGTATCAATAGTAAAAACCTTAGAAAATCAATTGAAACCTAAATCGCATATAAAAAACCCCTAAATTCGATATATGCACAAATACTCAAAATCGAACCCAAACTTGATTGAAACACTAAAACTATAACTTTAAATTTATAAAATGAATAAATATTATTTAATAATGATATAATCGTAGTTGATTACAATTATCGACTAAATTGCGTAATCGCGTAAAACTTTTAACGAAAATGTTAAAATAACTCGTAAAAATTATAATCGTAACAATTACTAATTAAATTGATAAATTTTTATAAAATTCCAAAATTAATTTATAAATTTTATTTTTATTATTTTTTTGTTTGAAAAATTACATATAATTATTTTTTTATTTTCCTTTTTCTTTTCTTTCTTTTCTTCTTAATTTTCCTTGTTGCCACGTTCCAATTTCTAGAATTCAGTAGCCTATATGATCTATTTTTTTTTTCTCTCCAAGTGTTACTTTTACAACACAAAACCAAGTGCAATAATGAAATTGTCTTATCCTCATTAATAACTTGATTTACTTAGATTTGCTCCTTTAGTTTTTATTTATAATTGCTTCGTATCTCCACATTTACTCACGTCTAGAACTTTACCTACAAGTTAGAAAAAGAGAAAAAGAAACTAAAGCAAACGCATACACAAAAATCGAACAAGAAAAACAAAGGGAAAAGTCTAAGAAGAAGAAGAAGAAAAAGAAGAGGAAAAACAAGAGATTCAACTATTATTTGGATTTAAGTTGCTAAGGATTTAAGTAGGTTATTTATTTATTTTGTATATACATGTATTCTATACTATGTATATGTATGCTAAGCATTTATTTATTTATTTATTTACATGTACATATATGTATGCATGAATAGATAAATATATATATGTATTATGTATTTTCTTCATTTGTGTATAAACGTATGTATGTAGACATGGGTATATATATTATTATATCTAATATACGGTATATGTATATAGGTACAAATAGTAATACATATAACATGTATTTTCCTACACATGTATTTTTGTACATATGTATACGTATGTATTATATATATGTATATTTGGTATTTTATTATATAATATATATACACGTATAGCATATGTATATGTACTAGGTATTTCCTTTATATACATGTATATATATTTAGTATTTTATTTATTTATTTATGTACATATGCATGATTATGTATATATATATACTTATTATTTTTTTTACTATATGAGGTATATACATGTGTATGTATATAGTAAATATATGTATATATACTTAATATTTTTAAAGTATAAATTTTTTTTGTATATATGTATATGTACATTGCTAGACATGAAGACGTATATATATTATTATTATTAATATTTTGTATTTTAGTATATATACATGTATATAGTACAACCGTATATGTACATAAGTATATAAAGTATAAATACGCGTATATTAATAAAGAATGGTATACGTATAAACATATGTATATGAATAGTGGCGTATACATAAAAATACAATTATAATTAAATAGTATATACAATATACTATAATATTAAGTTAATAAATATATATACATATATAAGAATACCATAAATTTGGAAAAAAGAATAATAATTAAGTAAATTACAAAATTTAATGAAATATAATAATAAGTATTTATACGTATAATTATACCGTAAAATAAGAAAATAATGAAAAATCATGGAAAAAGTACAAAGGTGACACCTGGTACTTCCATATGCTATTACGTCACTATTTATTATAAATTAATTAATTTTCTTAATTAATAATAATAATAAAATACTTAATTAAGTAGAAAAAATTGAATTAATAATTTTAAAATCTCAAAAATAAGTAAAAGCAAGTAATTATAGTAAAATAAACTTAAAATAAGAAAATTACTAACTATACGATTTAAATAATTATTAAATCATAAATATACTAAGAAAAAGCTAAAATTGATATTTTATAGCTTTTTAAGTTAAAATAATGAACCTTATGATATTTTTATATCACAGTCTAAACTACGAGTTACAATGTTTAAAACGGATCTTACTATGAGAAAGTATGCTCGAAAATGATCAAAATAGACTATAAGTTCATAAAAATCCAAGTTAAATTGAAAAAATTATATGCGATTCCATAAAAAGCTCAAATCGACGATTTCACATAAATCAATAACTGAGTTAAGTAAATAATATAAGTTACGATATTAGTTTAGTTTTTAATTCCTAAACGTATTACTTTCTATATTACTTATTCTCATGTGATCTTGACTTTAACCCTGAGTTACCATCAGACTACTATGACCCTTGAGTTAATTATAGCTGAATGAATTTTTCCTAATGATTTCATACTTACTTGTCTTTGTAATTAGTGAATATAAATTTTTATTAATAATTGAATATTGTGTGGGAATGGGTTATACTTGTGTATGATATTATTTGTTGATAGTGAATTTACTTTAAAGTATAATAACGTATTGGTTGTTACATAGTAAATTTGATAAGAACTGATTGTCTCTGACTTTGTTGATCACTGAATAATAAAACTTAACTTTATTTAGCTTGAATGAACCAAATCGAAAACGCATAATCATATATTGCATAACTAATTCGGGCCATCATATCACACAAAGGTAGTGAAAGGCTACACATGGGTTAATTATTTGTTGATATAGATTTTATACAGTGCACACGTACGATATGACCTTACCCTGACTTGCGGGATCACTAGACATTGGAAGCGCTAACCACCTAGCTAAGGGTCGAGTCTAGAGGCTTCCGTTTTAGGGTGAGTGAGGGCTATGTGAACTTACTTACAATCATACGTAGAACTCGAGTTTGATAAAAACTAAAAATAGATATACCATTATATTTTGAATATGAAACTTGAAGTTTCGTTATGATATAAGTTCTAGTATGATACCCGAATATGACTGTTGTCGATGTATCTCCAACCCTAACTTCGAAGGGCATTAAATTTGAATTGTATGTTATATCTAGTCATCTGCATGTATTTGTTTGGCATACCAATTATTCATACATTCATACGATTGAATTAAATTGTTGTATAACTTGTTTGTTGTATGATTGAGGGAATTATTTCACTAAGCTAATTAGTTTATACCTCTATAGTCTACTTTTGCAGGCTGAGCTGTTCGTGAAGTTGGACCGTTGTATGCCCAAAGTTAGTTGAACATCAAGGGGTTGATGTAGGAATAAGATGTGATATGAGTGCACTTATGATACTGTATTTAGACTTAAAACCTTATTATGTGATAAAATATGATAACAGTTGTAATAGTTTGTAATATGAGTTATTATCACCTTCTCATCTGTAATTTATATATATATACATGCTATTTATAGTTAAGCAGTTTGTTATTATTGTCATGGAATGATATTACTTATATCTACCTAACTCTAGATTATTAGTCGTAGTAGTAGTCTTGTATATTGCATAACGAGGTTTTGATTGAGAAGGAAATCAATCTACAGTCTTTTCTACGGTATACGATGATTGCTACATCTAACTCCCTCGAGTTGTTACACATATAGTTAAGTAAAGTTCTACATAGACTGTAGAAGAAACTTTGTACTAATTTATAAGGTTATTGTAGTTAATACTTTATTAACACAAATTTGAAACTTTTGGATCAAGTAATTGAAATGAATTTATTAGTATTTATTAATTTAATTATTTATTGTTTTTTACCTTAGGTTGCATTACAAATGGTATCATAGCTAAACTCTTACTAGTAATAGGTTGGGAGTGGTGTTTTGCCTTGTTTCCCATACAATTGAGTGTGATATCCCATTGTTAAGTAAAGTCTTACATTAACTGCGAGAGAAATTTTGTATTAATTTATAAAGTCATGATAGTATACACTTTATTAACACAAATTTGAAACTTTTAATCTAAGTGATTGAAATAAATCTATTAATGTTTGTTGATTTGATTATTTATTTATTTTTTACTTTGGGCTACATTTAAATGGTATCAGAGAGCCAACCACTTACTAGTAATAGGTAGGGAGTAGTTAAGACCATACGTGGGGCACTACATCTAGTTTACAATCAATCATCCTCTGAGATTAACACTCTTTTGATAAAAAACTGTGGACTGACAATTAGCCGGATGGAGTAATGGAGAGCATTTCCAAAAATAAGGATGGGGAGACAGAGAGAGAGAGAGAGGAAGGGGATCAAAGGGAAAATAATTAATCTGTGTGTATTTTAATTCTAAAGAGCATGGTAAGTGATAAATATAATGAGAAAAGGTAGAATCAAGTGATGGAACACATGGAATAGCTCTAACAACTAAATATAAAAAAATGGCCAGAATTGATGTGATTTTCTAAACTAGAATTTTTGGATGCATTTCATTCGTATATTACACCATAAAATGTGTAAAGTTTTATGGGAAATGAAATAAGGTATAAGTAGACTTGGGCAAGAGGCTCGGCCTATGAGAGGCCAGGTCGAACTGCCCCTTGAATCGCCGGGTTTTAAGGGCTTAGATAATTTAAGAGGGAGGAATCGCCTGAATCAGCGGGTTGCTAACTACTAGGCCTGTCTGCCATTAAACCACGAGTCGGTTTAGCCGGTTCATTTCCTTAAAAAAAAAGGAAAAAAAATAAAAGAGAAAAGGGAAGTCACTAAGTAAAAAAAAAATAATTGGATAATATTTGGTATATCATTACATGTCAAAGCTTCTTTATTTGTAATGGCGAAGATAATTTTTTAAAAATAATATTATCGAACTAATGATAAATGATTAATTATAAGTTAATTATATATTAAGGATAAATAGAAAATTTAATTTCAGTCAATATAAGTCTTTTTTGTAAAACTTGTCAAATGTTAAAGATTTAAATATGAGGAAAAAATAAAATTTGAGGGAAAAAAAAGTTGGAATCATATTAAGTTGGAAATCGATAAAAAAAATTAGAAATTATTAATGAATTAGTATACTTTAAAAAAAAAAGAGAGAAAGGAAATCACATTATTAAAAATTCTTAAGGTATTTTGAAAAAAAAAATTTCCCGGCCCTTGAATTGGAGGGCCTATTAAATTGGCTCTAAACCGCCATCTCATGGGCTAATAACAGTTTACCGCAACTCCGACCCATGAACCGATGGATCAAGGTTGGTTCAGCCCAACATTCATCTTTAGGTATAAGGAGAAAAAAAATTGACTTTTTGCAAAAAGTTTTTTGGGGGAAAGTTTTTTTTTTTTATTTGTTTGACAGAGTTAATTCTTATAGGGATCTTTTCCCACAAGAAATTTTACTTTTTATAATAAATTGAAATCATGATTTTTCAACGTTCACGATTATATAGCTATATAATAATATTTCTGGACAAATTATAGTTTTGTTAAACTGGAAATGGCAAAGATAGTTCAAATATTGAAATTAATGTAAACAATATTACCTGGTCGATATTTCACATAAAATGGCTCCAAAAAGAGAGTCTAAACATTCAATATAATACAAACATTTAAAGTCATCCAAGCATAACAACCAATTTTCCATCCTATTAAAAGGCTTGTCTGGACATGTAGTTTGGACGCTCCCTCCTCTAACTAGGACTAACGGTTTGTGTTAAGTGTGAAAGAGTGGGTAGGCATACTGTAGGAGCCGGTGAGGAGTTGTGATCCCTCTACATTAAGCGATCCACTGATCATCTGTGAGCGTGGACACATCAGATAAAACTACCAAAGGACGATTGCAGCAGCGACTGGCCTGGTAACATCTATAGTCGACACATTGGTATCTACAGTTAGCCCATTGACCTTTAGCCCATCGGTCCATCAACAGACCCACGTTACATATTTGGTTAGGGGAATCAAGGGCTGGGAGGAACCATCGGTTAAATCACCTAATATGCCCCAAGGATATCATCCGAGTCCCATATTAGCAAATGGCGGCATGAGCCCCTAATGATGGCTTAAGCGCTTTGCTCCTGCTGCTGCTCCTCCATTTACTAAAGCAAACTGATCATTATTTTTGCTACATCTTTTTAAGATGTGTTGCTTGTATAGTTGTATTGTTCGAGGGATATTTATCGAAGCCGTATCCGAATGAGCCTTGGTGGTGATTTGGGTCCATGGTGACCCATACTAGGTGTATGTCTAGATCTATAACTAAATACCATTAATCAAAATCGCAGTAACTCAAAGTTGTACATCATCATAGTGTTCTAATCATGACTCTTCGCTACCATGTGCTTCCTACCAGAAGTCATGGTTAAAACTCTCTGATCGATGCTGTAGATAATGTAAACTGCATGTGCCATGCCACTCGTTGGATCTGCTCAGAAAAAATGAAGAAAATCTATTTTTTGACCATCCCAAAAAAAAAGAAAGAAAAATGTTACCAAACGTGGGAAGAATGTAAAAAGAAAAAAGAAAAATTTAAAACTATCAACCTAGCATTTCGTATAGATGTAGACTGTAGTAAGAATATTTGAAAAGAAATCATATTTGCTTCTAAAAGTTTGTTCCCTGCAATCTCCTAACTACAATATATCCAATTTTTTCTAGTTTCGTTTTTCTATTTGGATATTTCATTGAGAATTCTAAGGGTTGAAAGGGGACTCTTTTTTCAGAAAATTTACGTAGAATTTTATTAATGAACATCCTTGAAAATTTATTAAATTCAAAAAGCAAATTGATATAAATTCTAAAAACAATTGATCATGCACTTGCCAAGTAAAACAAGTGCGTTCAAAAGTTTGTTTCAATAATGTTAATTGGTACAAGAATGAGCGAACCCTTCACGATACTCGTTAATATATCCTTATACATTTGCGGCGCTTACTTTTCAAGCTTACGCGGTATTAGTTTCCACATTTTCAACAAAGTTCCTTATAAAGGAAAAAGAGTTTTTTATTTTTTATTATTTTTTTTTTAAAAGAAAACCACTTCAAATGCCGTTGAAATGAATGTATCATACGATTTTTTTTTTTAATTTGGACTCTCTCAATTTTTTATTTCTCAATTTATAAATTAATTTTTAAAATTATCTAAAATTTTATAACACCCTATAATGTTATTATGATATCATTTTCTTTCTTATAATCTCAATTTAATTACATGTAGTAACATCTTAAGGGATAAATTAAAAAAAACGTAAATTATAAACTAAGATAATCCATTTCCATCTTTTTTCACATCACGAGACATTTTGTGGTTACTTTTCACGTTTATAAACATCCTACTAATATTTTGGAAAAAAAAAAATATATATATATATATAGATATATAAATGAAAGAAAATTACTTGTTGAAAATGTGTCATCTCATGTATTATAATTTTAAGACAAGGATGGATTCTTTTGGCAATCACAACATGGACCTAAAAATAAGTAAGCTTACGGCTTCCATTTACGATATTACTCTATTTTTTTTTCAATATCCCCATATATATATTGAGGAGCTTCGTTGATCCCATTTCTTATTTTAATGGGACTAGTATAATCTCTTCATCATATATTTAATATATATTTATTAAATTTAAACCGTTAAAAATGCAATTAATTTAACAGTTTAGAATTAATCGATATAAAATAAAAAATAAAATGAAAAATTGAATCTATCCTATAAAAAATATTTACAAGATTTTAGAATAATCCTATAAAACAATACCTTTTTTCTTTTCCTTCCATGTGTACATTAACTAAGCCTTGTGCATAAAAACTTTTTCCAACAATTATTTCCATATAAAACTTTAAAAGAAAAATCATTCATCTGTTATCATCGGTATCTTCTTTCTCATGATGAAATGAGGAGTCCATCCAAAGAATTGGCAGAAATGACAAGTACACGAGAAATAAAAACTTTTCACCAGGTACCCAAATATTGGTAGACAGTCATGTTATTAATTAGTTGCTTTATTTTATCTGTGGTAGGAGCTCTAAATATCTTTAATTGGAAGGGAAAAAAATGGGTAGTAACTTATGTCCACAACCCGCAGAACAAAGTCTAACCAGACTGTCTTTTAAATATTAGGCTCATATTTAATTTGAAGTAAACTAAGCTATATTACTAATCATAACACTCCACCAACTTTGATGCGAAGTAATTGTAGTTGGTAGAATTTTTTTTGCATTAGTTTTTCTTAGTCTATGAAGCTGAAATTATTAGATTAGATATGGGCATGGAACTTGAATAGACTCCAACTGTCAGGTTCCAACACTCCAAAATGGAGAATCGGACCATTGCCCACAGACCACAGTTGTGGGTCGCTTCGTTGGAACATGTGGTTCTGCCAATTTCGCGTCACGGTTTGTGATTCGTGCATAACCCCCCTCATTTTCTCCAATTTTCTAGATTTTACAATGTTGTTCTTTTTTTAATTTTTTCCCAACGGGATCGGTGGACGCGATCCCCATGAAACCGAACCGATCTCTATTCAAAAACTAGAGTACCGGCTCCGGACCAATTCAAGGATCATCAACATATAAAACCTACTTAATTTTTATGCGATTCTGTAAATCTGTGAATTCAAAATTCATAAGCTTGTTTATTTAAGGAAAATAAAAAATGAAAAGCAAAAGTTCCGTAATGGGCGAGCAACTGTAAAATCTGCGTTAAAAGTTGTACTAGTTAAGGAGCGTCGGACCTTCGGTTGAGCTTTTGTTCTGCAACAGCATTTGATACGACATCATAATGTAATATTGAATGCTAAATTGGTTTTGGGTAAATCCTGATAAAGAAACGAACGATCCTTGGGTTGTAATCATGCCAACAACTATTGGCCCAACCCATTTTAAAGATTCTAATATTAACAAATATATTATTCTTCCGATCCTGTTAAAATTGAGAAAATCGAAATGATTTTTTTTTTTTAAGTTTTCTTTATAGCATTTCTTGGTAGCTAGGGTAAAATCAACTGCAAAATGCTGGGCTTATAATGGATCGACTTTATTTGACATGATTTTATCGAGTTACCTGTTTTGTTCATTTGTTTTATATTCGTATTATGTTGGTATTTTCGTGAAGTTGTTGAATAACTAACTGTTGAGTTTATGTTTTATTTGTATAGTTGTTAAATAACCAATAGATTCTAACAGAGAAAAGACATTTTTCTAATACTTATTTTGGTAAATGGTAGAAAGTATATAGTGCATATCATATGAAGGGGACGAACGCAGAACCATGCAAGACGATGATCAAATTAGGAATCATGTTAAGATTTGTTTTATTTATAATATATATGTAAATATATGTATATATATATATATATATATATATAATATGTGTAACTTTTCTTTTACAACTAATTTTTTTCCGAACTTAGAGGTGGGAGCCACTTTAGCCCATGTCACGCTCCGTTACTAGATATGAGGATAATAATAATAATAATAATAGAGAAAAACAAGATTTAATATACAAAAGAAATAGGCTAAAGAAGAGATTAAATCTTTTGATGTGGTAATATTTTTAAGATTATCATAACCTAGTACTCGGAATGACGATATTATTACTATTGAGTTGTGGTTCAAAGACCACACTTGGTGAAAATTTTACGTTGCAAATTTATATAATTTTCTGACTGAAGTTATCGGTCAATAAATATAAAATTGTACCATATACAATAGGCTTTTTTTTTTTTTTCCCCTATTAGTTGATTGAACAGCTAAATTTACCATTGTATTAGAGAAAGAGAGGACGTATGTTGTAATTGATAATAAATATAAAATTAGACAAGATCTTGTAAGTCTAATTTATGAGATGAACTGGCTGTAGATTAAATTTCATCAATGACAAGAATATTAAATCTTTAATCTCCACACCAAGAATGTATCTTCATGAAATGTTCTTCGAATTATATTAATGTTTGTTATAATGCCACATTGCAGTGATCAAAATATTAGACTAATAATTTGAAAAGGTTACGGTCAATTGAGGTTTTAAATGATGCCGTTATTTGTGGAATACAAAGGTACTTATGGTTATTTAGAATAGGAAATGTCAATAGAAAGTAAGAAATATAATTTTTTAATAGCCACAATAATCCATCACAAAAAATAATAAATAGGTGGAGATTATTACAACAATATTTGAAAATTACAAATATTATGTTTTTATAAAAGTTAAGGATATTGAAAGCTATTTGTAGGAGACTAATTCATAGAAAATTTATTAGGATTTTGAGATTCTTCAATAAATACTCATCATACATGCATATAGGTGATCTATATTAATACCGTTTCACATTAAATTCTCTCGAAAAAAGGAAGAAGTCAGCATACTCTATATTATTATTTTTATTTTCTACTTTAATGATTTGTGAACCCACATCAACAATTGTAGAAGTAATAGTATGCGACTTTTTTACATAATGATTGACTCTTTTTTTGAAAATTTATGTATTAATTAATATACTTACTAAGTTGTACATGGTATCTGCGGAATAAAAGTTTCTACACAGACCTAAGGACCAATATAAAGCCAATCGGTTCAATTTCAAGATCATACGTTTTTTTATCAGTAAACAGTAAATTTCTGAATAAAAAATTAATAACCGATCTATATAATCTACAAATTTTGGAGTCCATTCCCGAAACGGACTTATCAAACTGATTGCCCCTAACTTTAAGGGAAGAATATATAGTAAACTAATGTGAAAGACCCAAGTTTTCCAACATTGTGAGTTAACACCAACCCCATTTCCCTAACACTTTCCGATGATAATCCCACCAAAAGTAAACGGCCAATGTAAATGGGTCCCACCTAGAATTTTGAAGCCTTTCTAACCATAAAAAAAAAAAAAAAAACTGACCAAAAGACAATATGAGATAGGATCATAATCAGTATGCTCAACAGTCTCTTCTTTAGATCGATTCCTTCTTCAGAATATTCATTTCCTTATATTATCCTTTCGACGCGGATTCAACTGCGTACACTGTCAACAAAAATGTAGAACAACTGTCCCTTACTTATTCAGAATCTTCCACTCCAATTTCTTCTTTTACACCTCCTCATATCAAAACATTCCCTATATATAAAAATACATAAGCCATTTCACAATTCAAAAATCCCTTTTTAAAATCCCCTCTTCTCCCCTTCAATCACGCCTCAATTAAACAACCCAATCAACACGGATTCGGTATTTCTCCATTTTCATCTTCTCAATTTCCTTCAACACGTAAGATAAAATATCCCATAAGCGAATCGCTAACTATATAGCTTTGTGAAATGGGAAACTACATATCTTGTACTCTGTCAAGGCCGATATGGAACCAATCAAGACCGGCAAAAGTTGTTCTTCCGAGCGGAGAAGTAAAGAGCTTTCCATGTCCGACGAAGGCAGCTGAGCTCATGCTCGAGACGCCAAACTTCTTCCTAGTCAACTCGCGGTCTCTCCACATGGGTCGAAGGTTCTCTGCTCTTAACGCCGATGAAGACCTCGAAATGGGGAATGTGTACTTGATGTTTCCGATGAGGAGACTCAACTCTGTAATAACGGCGGCTGATATGGGCGCTTTGTTTCTCACGGCAAGAAGATCTGCTGCCAAAAGAATCAAGGTGTTGCCGGACAGCACCGAGATGGCCCGAGGGGCGGCCGTGGTGGCGGCTCCGAAGGTGGATACGGATGTGGAGGATAAGAGAGAAAGCGAAAGGCATAAGTTGAGTTTGGATGAAGTTGAAGGGTTTTCGACGACGGAGTATATGCATAGATTGTCTATGTCTAGGTCGAAGAAGCCGTTGTTGGAAACTATAACTGAAGAGCCGATACGTCTGTCGAGAGGATGATCAACCAATAACTGTTGGCTGTCGCCTCAAAATCGGATTCATTAATCGTGTTCAACATTTATTAGATATCATATTATAATTGATTAGGATATTATTACTGAGACATTAGATTTGAGACGGTAAATATTTACCGGTGCACCGTGTTATTTGTAGCGTATTAGTCCGTTTTTAGGTCAGTTATTGAGAATAGATTTAAAAAAGGTGAATGAATGATTTGTGTGTTTCGTGGTGAATGGAACTATTGGAATGTTAAGGAACATGCTTGCGATGTTCCAAGAATGTAAGATAATACAAAAATTATCGTAAACACGGGACGTGGTCGAGAAAGATTGAACAAGTATGAACTTGTCTTGGTCATACGCGGAAATGGTTAGATTGCCAAGCACGGATATGAAGATATGTGTTTATTGTTTTATTTAATGAGAAGACAAGGCTTCACGTTAGATCAACGAGTAAAATTGTTTCATTGACAAATAACTAGCCACATATTTTCTCAGGACAACAACCTGAAATGATTGGTATCCATGTGAAAAGAGATCTAGATATTAGTTTGTATGTAGTAAAGTAGTGATCCAGTAGAAACACATAGATTGGGGTTTAGGTAATAATTATATCAAACACATATAATACGAGGATGCAACCAAGTGGTTGAATATCAAGTCTGCCATATTTAGGGATGGATTTTAATAATAGGAGAAAAAATCCAATAAGATTTTATAAATTCAAGACTTTATGAGGACACGTGTTAATAATAGCCATAAAAATCTTATAGAGCTTTTATATAGTTTTAGTAAATATTATGCTCGAACTACTCTATAGAGATAAGTTCGAATTTATGAAACTCTTTCCAAACTCATCCTGAATGGATCTCTAATGTAATTTGTCCACTATTATTAAGAAGTTCTCATAATTTTAGTTCAACGAACAATTTCAAAAACTTTTCTTATTAACAATATCTTTTATCCATTAATGATTATGATACCTTGTCATTATTTAAGAGATATGTTCTATATTTGAGTATATTAATCATAAAATGATTATTCGCATTTATTACTGATACATTTTCATTACTTAAAAGACATGTTCTATATTAGAGAATATTGATTGTAGACTACATTATTTAATGAAATAGTTTATGATTCTAGGAAAGTTTTTAATTACATCCCTTTATATTTCATTCATATACATTTCACCTTTCAATTGAGTATTTAAACATAAAATTTTTTAGAAACACGTTCTTATATTTTACTATTTTATCATTAGATAAGATAATAAAAATTTCAAAATTAAAAATAATAAAATCAAAGAGATGGTTGTCCTAGAATTCAAATACTACATAAAAAAAAAAAAAAAGCACTATGATCATATATGTAGCTGAAGGATTTGGATAATCTCCATTTCCCTCAATTTATCCCTTTAAGATGATACCACGTGTAATTAATGGTTAGTATTAAAAGAAACAAGATGACATCATAGAGTATTTCAAAAAAAAAAAAAATTCATCTATTGATTTGTAAATTTAAAAAAATTGAGAGAGAAAAAATTGAGGGGATCTATTTTTATAGTAGAACCAATCATTTCTTACTCTCCCAATATTTATGTCCAATTGTTGCTTAGTGGTTTGTTTCATTTGCACTTTCAAAATCAAAATATCAGAAGAAAAAAGATTTAATAATAATAGCATATCATATAAATTGATGAATAGTATGTAAATATTAATAAAATTTTAACATATGATAACAAATAAACTTACCTTTTAAAAAGGAACTGTTGATAGGGCACTTTAGATATGGGCCCCTGAAGCTCGACTAGATCCGACGCATCTCATGGCTTGGGGCTCACCTTTGTAGGGTTAAGCCTTAAGTTTAAATGGATTAAGCCAAATAAACCCTGCAACGGTTACAACGCACAAGATAAGCATGAAACAACTACGTCTTGAATAAATGAAACATATTGGGCATAACGACTCCACTCTTCTACACTTACGGGAGAATATCTCTCCTGCTAATTGACTTTTAACTGCCAGCTCTATTTCACTACAAATACTAAGTCGCTACCCAATGGTAAAGCTCTCTATACTCTACATACTAAGCCTGCATATTACCCTCAAGCATTCTATACTCTCTAGAGCCCACTACTAACTTAAACATCAGATTGATCACATTAGATAACTCCTTAACGTCCCCTTACTATATACTGCTTTGCAGGCTCATTACATGTAGCATCCAAACAATTACCGATAAGAACTTTGAGACAACATTTGGCGCCATCTATGGGAAAGCTGAGTTCCTACACTTAAAACCTCAACCCCATACATCATAAGTAATCCTTTTGACATCATGTCTTAACATGACGAGTAAGAAAATCAATAAATGGTAAACAGCCAACCTGGGGGCAATTAGCCCCTCCTAACGATTGTATTGGAGGAGTGCTTAAAGCGCATGGAACGCTTGGCTGAGGAGTATATAGCGCAGAACGGGATGCTCTTCGCTCGCCTAGACGAAGTAGAGTGGCATGGTGCATAAACTCACCATCTTAAAGCTTCAGATGCTAACACTGGGTGGAACACCCAGTAATAGCAACAGCAGAATGGTAAGGATTAGCAACCTGATCCGCTATTGCATCAGCAACAAGTAAAGTCTGCGGCTACCTGTAACCAAGCTTTAGCTAGCAACGAACAAGAAGCCGACTCATAGGGAGTGTAAACTTACTTGGCTACACAACGAGCTCACCCAACAAACGATGCCAACCTAAATGAGCTCTGTGTTATAATAAGGCAACTCTTCGAGTAGTAGGGGAGCAAGCTTGGTGGTGATGCCAGATTGGTCGCTGGCAATAAGACCCCCTTCATCAAGGGTGTCCAGGATGAAGTGCTGCCTCTTAATGGCAGACTTCCATCCCTAGACTAATATGATGGCATGGATAACTCGGATGACCATCTTCTCCACTTTCGCACCCTTATGAACCTTCACGGTTATGAGGATGCAAAGCCGTCTCAGGCACTCCGAGGAAGGCAGCTCGAATGTGATTTAACCACCTCCCTAACAACTCCCTTAGCTCCTTTGATAAGTTAGTATGGAGATTTAGCCTCCACTTTAAGGCTAGTAAGCCCTTGTCTAAAGATACATTGTCCTTATACCTAGTAAGGCAGGGTAAAAGCGAGTCCCTGCATGACTATGTTGCTCGGTTCAATAACGTCGTAGTCGAAATCCCTCAACTGGATGAAGGAGTCACCGTCCATGCCGCGCAACTCGATATCCAACCGTTAAGAGATTTCTTTCGATTACTTGTGAGAAGTACGCTGAAGACCCTAGCCAACTTTTGAAACAAAGCCTAGAAGTATATGAACCAGGAAGACAACATTTGCACTAGGCACTACACTGACTGAGAAAAGTTAGGTGGAAAGAAGGATAAGGAAAAATTGTTCGTAAAAGATTGTCTCGATAGTAAAATTTCAAGCAAGCTAGAGGGGGAGAGCTCTAGAAGAAGAAGCATTGAGTCGAGCGTAACTCTCGCCCCCCACCCCATTTACACCCAGTATACACTTCTGACTAGACCCATTGCCTATGTCTACTCTAAAGTGAAGCACCGAAACTTGCTCTAGAGGCTATGGAAAATGTGGGAGAACCTTAGTAAACAGAACTTTGACAAATATTATCAATTCCACGATGACCATGAGCACACCATTGAAGAGTGCTTCTAGTTTAAGAACGTTGTCAAATATACCATATAGTGCGGCTTCTTCAATGAGTATGTAGCTCATTGGAGGAATGACGACTGTTTGGATGATGATGGAGATAAGAAACCTCAAAGGTGACGGACTGAAGATGCCTAGGTAGAGTAGAATAATGAATACAGTAACAATCGCACCCTTAACGATGTCATTAACGTGATCATGAGGGAGCCACATCTTAGGAGCTTACAAAACATTTGCAGCTCGATTAACACCTCATTAGAAGTACTGGCCGTAAGGGAAAAGAGATAGAAGTTGAACACTTCCATGTCCTTCTCCGACGAAGACCTTGAAGGGGTTGACATACCCAATCAAGATGCCCTAGTGATAGGGGTGAGGATCCCAAAATTTGAGGTCTTGAAGATTATAGTAGACACTAGCAACTCTACCAATATACTCTTCCTCCATACATACGAGAGGATGAGGAAGAAGTTGTTAGTAAAAATGAAGCTGTATCACCATAATCTCATTGGCTTCAATGGTAGTACGATCTAACTTAAGGGTATCATCACGTTGGATATAGAACTCGGCGATAATGACCATGTGGCACAACTACTCGTTGAGTTCGTTGTAATCAATTACCCCTCCCACTACAACATACTCTTGGGAAAACCAAGCCTTAATGCGTTTGGGATGATCACATCCTCCCTTTATTTGAAGGCCAAATTCCCAACCCCAACTAGGGTGGGAGTATGCAAATGCAATCAAAAGCTCTTATGATAGCTTTACGCCAGGGCAGCCAAGGGAAATGGCGTCTTTACCCTAGAAACAGGCCTGCATGAGAGGTTGGCTGAGAGGGGAGAGCTAAGAGAAAAAATAGCAAACGTTTAGATTGAAACCTCACTTGAGCATACTACAAAAGTTGGGATTGAAACTTCAGTCGAAGTGAAGGATGAAATCATCGCCCTCCTACGGGCAAATTCGGATAGGTTTGCCTAGTCGACATCAAACATGCCCGGTATTTCACTTAACTTGGCAACCTACACCCTCAACATCAACACTATAACATGGCTTGTTAAACAGAAAAAAAGAGGCATTTTGCTCTAGAACGACAGGCCAGAATCGAGGAGGAAGTGCAGAAGCTACTTAAAGCTGGCTTCGTAAGAGAGGAAAAGTACCCAATATGGTTGGCGAACGTGGTACTAGTTAAGAAGAAGAATGGGAAGTAGCGCATGTGTGTTGACTATATCGACCTCAACAAAGTCTGCCCTAAATATTGTTTCCCCTTCCTTAAGATTGACCAGCTCGTCAATTCTAAGTTAAGACATGCTCTATTAAGCTTTACGAACTCTTTCTTGGGGTACAATTAAATCAAAATAGACTTGAAGGACGAAGTCCATACCTTCTTCGTCATCGATTACGGTACATATTGCTACAACAAACTAAAAAACGTTGGGTCTACATACTAGCGAATGGTGACGAAGCTATTTAAGCCCCGTATTGGACGTAATATAGAGGTGTACTTCAACGACATGATCGTTAAGAGCTAGAAGCTGGTCGATCATGTTAGGGATCTCCAAGAAGCTTTCAATCGAATGTACACGTATGACATGAAGCTAAACCCTTCAAAAGTGCGTCTTCGACATTGGATCTAGCAAGTTTACCCAAATTTTTAGTCATACAAAGAGGTATTGAGGCTAAACATGAGAAGATCATAGCCATCAAGAGAATGAATCCTCTAACCTCAGTTTGAGATGTACGAAAGCTCACTAGCATAGTGGTTGCCTTGAGCAGATTCATCTCGAAGAGCACTAATAGATATGTTGAGTTCTTCAAAATCTTCAAAAATCCAAAGGATTTTGAATAGACTCTCGAGTATGCCATCGCCTTTTAGCAGCTCCAAAACTTCTTCACTCATTCACCAGTCCTCTCTAAGCTTATCCAAGGGGAAGACCTGTTCCTGTACTTGGCCGTAAACGACTAAGCACTCTCCTCTATACTGGTTAAAGTAGTGTTAAGAGAACACAAGCTAGTGTATTATGTCGGCCATATATTGCATAGGCCTGAGTTCAGGTATGCCCGGGTAGAAAAATTCATCTTAGCTGTCGTCATTATAGCTCGACGGTTAAGGCCTTACTTCCAGGCGCACCAGGTCACCGTACTCACGGATCAACCACTATACACCATACTGCAAAAACCAAACGCATCTAGATGAATGATGAAGTACGTAATGGAGTTGAGTGCGTATGGAATCTAGTATCAGCCACGAATGGCCTACAAGGCACAGGTGTTAGCTGATTTCGTGGTAAAATATATAGGAGAGGAGGAAACACCACTGGGTGATGATAAACTGGTATGGACTCTCCACGTTGATGGGTCATCCACCTTAGGGGATGGAAGTGCAGGTCTTGTTCTAACTAACCCGCATAAGGTCACCATCTGCTACGCCCTTAAGTTTTGATTCGATTCCAGTAACAACGAATCTGAACACGAGGCACCTATCACTGGTCTTAAGCTAGCCCAAGGAGATTGGTGCCAGGCAGTTGTGGATCTTTTAGAACTTCATGCTACTCGTCCTGCAGGTCCGAAGTGGATATGAAGTTAGAGATGACACTATGGCGAGGTATCTCGAGAAAGTGAAAAGCCTCCTAATGGAGTTCCCTTCATGGGACATCAAGAAGATACCTCAATTAGAAAATTCTCCGGTAGACTGGCTATCCAAGCTGGTCTCCATTGGCATACAGAAGCCTAAGATGAAGGATAGCAAGATCTTCATAAAATACTTGCTAGAAAAAAGCATAGCTTTGAGTTCGGCTGAAGTTTTAGAATTAACTGTAGTAGTACTAAAGTCAAGCTGGACGGATCTTATCTGAAGTTACTTAGAGCAGGGTATGCTGCTGGAGGATAGGAGGGAGTAGAAGAAGCTCTAGTATCATACCACCAATTATACTCTGATCAATAGTGTCCTATATCGCAGGGTAGTCAGCTTCTCCCTACTCTGATGTCTTTGAAAAGGGGAAAGGCTGCATGTCATGGAAGAGTTACATGCTGAAGTGTCCAGCAATCACATTTAGTCCTAAGCTCTATACCTACTGGTACTATGGCTTGGATATTACTAGCCCACCAGGAGGCAAGATGCAAAGGGCGTAGCATAAAAGTGCCTACAGTGCCAAAAGCATGCCCCAATTAGTTATGCACCTAACATTACCCTCCAACCTTTGACAAACCCATGGCTGTTCGTGTAATGGGGGATTGATATCCTTGGCACCTTCCTGAAAGCATCAAGAGGACGATAGTTCATAATTATTGCGGTGGATTACTTCATGAAGTAGGTGGAGGCCGAAGCAGTAGCAAGAATCACGGAGAAAAGTGTTGAATCTTTCGTCAGAAACAACATTCTCTCCTAGTTCGGAGTCCCCTATGTACTCATCATAAACAACGACCGACAGTTCGATAACCCTAAGTTTAGGGAGTTCTGCACTAAGTACCACATCACCCTACACTTCACCTCGATTACCCACCCCCGATCAAATGGACAGGTCGAGGCAACCAATCGGGTTATTTTAGATAGCTTGAAGAAGCGCGTGGACTGATCTCAAGGTTCTTGGGCTGATAAACTGCCTAATATCTTATAGGGGTACAGGATCACCCACTGTACTTTTACGGGTAAGACCCCCTTTCGCTTTGCTTTCAGGTCAGAAGTGGTCTTCCTAATTGAGCTCGAGCTCCTTAACATTAAGACTCAAAGTTTTAATGCTGCCTTTAACGACTCATTGCTGCAAGTGAGCATCAATACCATCGAGGAAATCAGAGACCTTGCTGTTGCTAGTGTGATCGCATACCAACATCAGGTCGCCTGGTATTTTGATCAGAAGGTCAAACACAAGGAGTTCAAGGTAAGCGACTTAGTGTGCTGAAAATTAGAAGCCACAGGTTTACGCAAAGGGCAGGACAAACTGGCCCCCAATTGAGAAGACCTAGTTAGAGTCAGGGAAAGATTGGGCAATGTAGCATACAGGCTAGAAAGATTAGATGGTGAGTTCATCCCGTGTACATGGAACAACGATAATCTCCGGCTTTATTTTGATTAGAATTTCATTATGTACAATTTTTCTTTCTATTGTGACAAAATAAAAGTTTTCGATTGATTGTCTATTTCTCTCTCTCGCTTCCTTTCTTTCTCTTGCCTTCTGAGCCTTTGAAGAGGCGTTTAGATAGTTAACCAGGGTAGGTCAAAATGCCATTGACTTGAACCTCATAAGGTAACCTCGATAAGGAGAAACACTTATTGTATAGAGGAACTCTCCTTTACCGAGAAGGTCGGAATGCTATTGATTTGGCCCCTTCAGGTAACCTCGACAAGGAGAAACATTCCTTGCACAGAGAAACTTCCCTTCACTCGGTAGGTTGAAACGCCACTGACCTAGTCCCCTAGGGTAACCTTGATAAGGAGAAATACTCCTTGTACAGAGGAACTCTCCTTCACTGAGCAGGTCAGAACGCCATTGACCTAGCTTCCCAAGGTACCCTCAGTAAGGAAAAACACTTCTTACACAGAGGAACTCTCCTAAACTGGATAGGTCGGAATGTCACTAACTTGACCCCCACTAGGGTAACCTCGGCAAAGGTTAACTCCCCTTGCATAGAGGAATTCTCATGCAGATATTCAAAGACAAACAGAGAACAAGAGAGGACATTTCAAAAACATTCATCTATTTATTCACTAATTGTTTAATTATAGGGCAAAAGCCAGCATCCCAGCCTTAATTACATTAATTTCAATAAAAAAAGGAGAACTCTCCTATCTCTTAGGATTAGCTAACTCCGGTAGTTCAAAAAAATCTAAAGCATCTATCTGTTCAGAATGTTGATCCGTTGGCACTTCAGGCGATAAGCCCTGACTTGGAGCGGAGCCTAAGGAATGCGAACTAAGAGTAGCAGAAGGATCAACCACAAATGGATTCTCCTTAGAAATAGCTTCGATGGCAGCTTCCTTTTGGGTTGTTGAGGCAAAAGTGGATGTAGTAGTGCCTTGCTTAACCTTAATGGTAGAAGGGTGCCTACAATCTCAATAGTCGCTTGAATGGCCTCTTCCTCTCACGCCAAGGCTTCCCTCTTCTTGGTAAAGGTTGGGGAAACCAAGAAGTTAAGGAAGTTGAGATTAAGGTCCAAATAATGGGAAAGAACCTCCTTCCTTGTGTAGCGCGTAGAGTTTGTGGTCAGGTCATTTAACTCATCCAACCACTCATCAATCTTCTGGTAGTCTATGATGGCCTTCTTAGTGGCGCCATCACTGAAGACCTTACCGCTCTCCATCTTGGAAATATCTCCTCCATCTCCAAAAACATTCCTCATAGCTTCTAAACTTGTTACTCTAACTAGACCTTCAAACTAGCTAGCTTTAGCAAAGTGGCTCTAACACCTTTGCACTTGGACACTTTCATTGCTAGCTCGGTTTGACGCCTAGCTATTGACGCCTCAGTTCGACATTCTCCTTTTCAAGTCAAGCCCTAGCTTTGCCCTCCTCATTTGACTTCCGAGAGAGGCGAGCCTTCAGGTCCTTTACCTTTTTGGCTGCCTTCTCAGCCTTGTCCCTCTTCCACTCTAAGTCCTTGAGCTTCACCTTAAGCCCTACCACCTACACAATAGAGCAGCGTAGGCGCTTATTAGCTCTGGCTAATTTTTTCAAGTACCTCTTACTATAAGTCTCAGCTTGCAGTAAGTACTTCTCGTGCCAACGCAATGCTTCTCACAAGCCCTTTACCTCTTTTTGGCCAACTTTGGACTTATTTAGTTGAAGTAGCACCTGGTAATGGTACTATAAGTTGAAAATGAAGCCCACCATTAATCAAATGATGTTTAAAAGCACAAAGCATGACAATACAGGAGTAATGAAAACTTACCTATCGCATTAGGTTACTCAAGTGGCTCACTATTTATATGGGGTCGTCCCTACCTTCTTGGGAGAGCCCTTTGAGGATAGCCTAGTCCCCAGGGGTATAAGACCCCATCAAAGCCTGGTAGTTAAGTGTTTAGCATGGCAGTATCAGATTGTTGGTACAAACCTCCTACTTCAGCTTCGAGAGCTTCCCTCGGATGCTTTTCATTTCCATCTCGAGGGCCTCCCTTAATAGCTCATCATCTTAAGAAATGTACAGCACCTCCTAGAATGAGTCTGGCCCTATCTTCATCAACATAAAGTTGTTAAGGACTTCAAAAAGTGTGTCCCCCATGTCGTTGACGCTCTAATAAAGATGGGCCATCGACCACTTATTCCACTTCCCCTTGCCTAATGGCGCCCTCACCAAAGCCTTTTGTTTCTTTGCTCTAAGACTTGGCTCCTTGAACATTTCAGGAGCCTTACGCTTCTAGCCCACAACTTGGGGAAGGGCGGCCCCTTCCGTAATCTCTTCCTCCCTCCCCTTCAGAGGGAAAAGCACCTGTACATCAAGCCCTTCCATCTCGGTACCTTCATCGCCCATGATGATAGGCTCAGTTAAAGGCACGAGGGTAAGAGTAGGCAAAGCCACACCCAAAGGCTCTGCATCTATGAGCTTATCCTGGATGCCAATAGGAACTCCCTAGGGAATACACTTCGGCTATGCCCTACTGGTCTTCTTGAACCCTTGCCTCAACTTTGTGATCTTGCCTTTCGACAAATTTTCCCTTGTTCTCGCCTGACAATAGCTCATCAGGTCGTCCATGGAGGCACAAGGCATTATTGGAGCCAAGTTTTTTCCTGCAAGAAATCCAATCGTAATTTAGAAAAGGAAAACAAATACAAACCAAAAGAAACTACCACCATCATTTGCAAAACACCGCCATGACCAATACGACCGAGGAGGCCCTCCCATCTTACAAGCGTCGGACGAAGCACTTTGACACTAGCACAACAGACATAGGCACATAAGAATGAACCAGTACCTTTAGCTCACTTCTTTATCGTAGCTTTCTTCATGCTAGGGAAGAGCTCGAAGATCGGGCGTTGGAAATACCTCTCCACGGGCTCCACAGTGTTAATCTCCTAGCCATCTCTTAGCATCATGAAGGTTAAAATCTCCTGGGCAACCTCGGTGTCATTGGGACTAAGCCTCTTCTCACCTTTGGTACGGACCATTTCGGTCCACTAGGTCTAAAAATTCGCCTCTTTAGGCAATTCAACCATGACATATTCGTCCCATAAGCTTTTAACCGAATGTACAAGGCTGCAAAATAGCTTCTTCCCTAGGTGCAGTTGGAGATAAGGCCAACCCCCAACACTCTTTCACATGTAGAAGTGATAGAAGAT
Source organism: Lumnitzera littorea (assembly GCA_024138015.1). NCBI lineage: Eukaryota > Viridiplantae > Streptophyta > Magnoliopsida > Myrtales > Combretaceae > Lumnitzera > Lumnitzera littorea. Next base: position 11,957,788 of record JAMXBB010000011.1, on the reverse strand, counting down.
CTCGGAAGTAACCTTTAATACCGAGTACTCGTAAAGCACCTAAAAAGCCTTTAGTACCCTCCACCTATTAGAAAGGACCTACGGCGGACTACAGTTGTGGTTGTTAAAGAACTCCTTCTAGAAGCAACTTAGAGGAAGGCACTACCTAAACTCCAAGCACTTCTCAAAGACTGCGAAGCGCCTCCCTAACAATAGAGCCACCCATTTGTCCTTGCTCGATAACTTAATTTGCTATTTAGGAATCGCCTCCATAAGAAAATTGTTGATGATCCAACTAGGGATAGATTGCCTACTTTTACTCACACAACCATTAGGCCTCTTGCCCGTATCAGGAGCATCAAACAAATCCTTTGTGGGGGCCAGAGGAACATTCACATATACATCCTTAGGGATGGCATTGATAATTATGGCCCTGTCTAGTTCTTCCACAGCCATCCTCGTGGGTTGGTCAAGTTATGCGAATTACAAGACCTCGCCTTCCTGTACCTGAGGGGGATCACTCTTCGTAGACTTTGAACTAGAGAGATGCAACGACGAAGAGGAATTACTTTCACTTCTATTGGTTGACATGACTGTAATATCGGAAGAGGGAAGTTTGAAAGTTCGAATACAAACGCAGAATTTGTAATAATTGAATGAGAAGATTGCAGAAAAGTTGTCTCTCTTTGTAATCTTCCTAGAAAGCCATACATGTCATTATAGGGATCTGTATAAGCACAAATCTCTGAGAATACTGCGTAGCAAATACGTGGAAAGCATTTTGATCGGACGGTCACCTTTGAAAGGCAAAAGGCATGTAGTTGCATGCTAACTTGCTACAGCACGATACATGTCGTGTCGCATTTAATGCATGGATTATGGGCAAGCAAAAATCATATTTTCAAAAAGTTCTTTCAATAAAAAGCTTCTCCAGGGTCCATCCGACTTCTACTTAGTCGGCATGATAAAGATATGGCACAGTTGCGTCTGCACAGTCCTCGTCGAACATTGTTTGGATAAACTGGTTCATAGCCTTGAAGTGCTTGCCTAATGAGTTACAGTGGTATCCCGCATTGATACCCAAACTTAAGCCTCGCTTAGGGCCACAGTACTCCACTTCAAAACTTCTGACCACTCCTATTCATCTCGCCTCGAATATTCTTGGCCTTAGTATCCACTACCTCGGACACCTCCATTGCCTTGAACACCTTTACCTTGGCCACCTTCTAGTCTAGACCTCGACGCTTACCACATTAGCCCCATAGCACTAGGTCAGATTCCTTCGAGTTAAATCGGTCACGCTTGAGCAGCCCATGTGTCCCTTTTTCTTACCTTTGTCTCACTAATGAGGCTACAGGGGGACAACTGTTGACATGGTACTTTGGACATAAACCCCTTAGGTCCAATTAGATCCGATGTGTCTTGTAGCCTAGGGCTCACCCCTATGGGCCTAAGTCTTAAGCTTAAATTGACCAAGCCCAATAAGTCTTATAATGGCTGCAATGTACGAGATAAGAACAAAACACTAATGTCCTAAATAAGTGAGGTACGTGAGGCACAATGACTTTACTCTCCTACACTTGTGGGAGAAGATCTCTCTCGTTAACTGACTTCTAATTGCCGACTCCACTTCATTATAAATTACTAAGTTGCTACCTAATAGTAAAGCTCTCTATACTCTGCATATTAACCTTACGTATTACACTCAAGCATTTTATATTCTCTAAAGCCCACTGCTAACTCAAGCGTTCTATATTCTCTAGAACCCATTGTTATTGGAGTAGTTATGCCGAACAACCCTTCGACGTCCTTTCACTGTGTACTGTTTTGTAGGCCCATTACATGCAGCATCCAAACGATTACTAGTAAGAACTTTGAGACAACAGGAACCAATTAAGCCTTCTTTATTATGTGTGCCTTAGCTTATTGAAGGAACTTTCTCTAGTTCCTTGCCCATTAAACTTCTCCCTTTACACACAGGACTTAAATTCTCTTTTTTTTTTTTTAAGTTGATAAAAGATTTGTTGATTATTAATATAATATCAATTAATTATTATTAATATTATAACTCATTAAACACCATCCCTTAATTTTTTTTATCTATAGAAACTCTAGAAATTTCTTACACTGTCACATCAACTTCTTTAGGAACTTTGCACTTCAAGAAACTATATACTTTATCCCTAAATTCCTTAACACTTTTCTTTATTTTTATAGGTCCCATAGAATAACTTTTAAATCACAACCTTTAATAATTTTATAAATATAATTTTAGTATAAAAAATATTATTATATTATTTAATATTATACTTTTACAATAATTAATATTTCAATTATAAATTATTAATATAATGACATCTTTTATCAATTTAAAAATTAAAAATTAAGCTATTGAAACATGCTTTGTCAAAAGTATGTCTCAGCATAAAGGGATGAAGTTTGATGAGCAAGGAACTAGGGAAAGTTCCTTTTGCAATCCTAAGGCACACTTAACAAGGATGGTTTTATGTTTTTACGTTGAAAAATTTTATTAGTATTTATATATTATTTATCGATTTATAAGATATATTAATATTATTCAAGACTTTCTCCTATCTTTAATTTTCCTTCTTGCCTATGATGGTTGTTCCTTCATAAATAATAATATCTTTAAAATTAAATAATTATTTTTATAATAAATTACAAATACATGCCTTTTATGTATGTGCATTTAAATCTCTTTTATCTTTAACATTTTGTGTTAAGATTAAAAAAAAAAACATATTTTACCTTTTCCTTTTAGATAAAAAAGTTAAAAATACTAAAATTATTTTGGACTATTTTTTAAAATGTAAAATGGCCATATGTAGGATTAAAAAGCCTTGTTTTGATATTCTGAACCCTTTAATTTGAAAATAAGAAAATTAAAAGAGCATAAATAGAATAAGAAGCTTTTAAAGTCTTATTGCTCATTTAAAGGAATATAAATTAAGAATATGATATAAAATGGATCGATTACCTAAAAGGTAAAAACGGACCATGCAAAAACAAATGGCCGTTTTTAATAAATCCTAATTTTAAATTGTCGCCGCTCACAATCGGATATTTGGAGCCAGCAAACAGAAAAGAAGCGTAAGAAAATAAAAAATCTCCACCATGGACGGGCTTCACGGGTTTTTCTTAGATGGTCTTGTCCTGTGTCCCACCAAATAGTGATTGGCTTTCTTTAACCCCCAAAAACCAGGATATGATTTCCAGCTTCCAAGTTGCTCAAAACATGGCAGGCATTTTATTGTGGGATTAACATTTGCCGGATCGCTATGTTCCAATTTGGTCTCAAGACCTTCGACTTATTCCATTCCGGTTACTTGTTTGACGAAATGCCTCTTGAAATCAGGGGAAAATGTATGAAGTTGAATGAATCACACTTGTAACGAAACATTTTGAAAGATTCAAAACTCCATATAAACACATATGTTTATAGAGAGACCCATATATAAGTTTTTATTGAGTATTATCCAAAGCCTCGTGAACGTGAGTTAAAGATGGGATTTGTTTGTCTCCTAATCGAAAATTGTGTAACCTATGCTATCTCGTTAAACATGGATTACTCGAAAGTTTACGTACATTGTAAAGTCCAACTTAGTTTAAATTGTTCGGATAAATAAAGTAAATGATTATATTCGTGACGTCACGCTCATACAAATTAATCTTAAATATCGAAACGAAAAGGTAAAACCAAATGTATAAACTTATACTTGGTCTAGATCATGGAGAACTTTCTAGAAGTACCGAGTGGGTCGAGGAATATAAATAACCGTTTAAATATTCGGGGTCTAAATATGGCATAATCTTTGTGAAGACCTAGAGGCTTGCGCACAAAACGTGAAGTGTTAAGTGCAAACAAAATATGCTGAGGAAATTCAAGACGAACCATTCGTAATGGGTTATTTTGATTTTGAGTTAGAGTTCATCATTGGGATGCTGAGAAAAAAAGTAATTTATTAAGGTTTTCTAAGTTAGGATTGATCAAAATATTGAACTGTGCACTTAAAACCAGGAAAACGGTTATGCGATACAAGAACTGGATTTAAAAAATAAAAAATAAAAAAGGCCCACCTAGGCTTATCAAATTTTTTATAATTAATATCAAATTCGCTTATATTTAAATATATTAAAAATTATGTCAAACTTGATTAAGAAGCTTGCGAGCTTAATAAGTTTAGTTTGGAATTTTAAAACTTAAGTCGACTTGATTTACTATTCAAGTAGCTTGAGACTATTATTCGATTTACTACTTAAGTAACTTGAGACTATTACTAAATCAAATTCAAATAAAACTCGATTGTGCAAGCTATGAGCCCAGATGTGATGACAATTAAAATGGGCCATAATTTGAATGAAGTAACTTGGTAAGTTTTTAAGCATAGTAAACCTAATCTTAGTAAAGCTAAGTACACAAGTCATAGATGATTAGCAATACATTTAAGTGGATCATTACATGGGAATGACGCAGTTAGGTACAACATTCGGTACCTGTTGTTAATGTGGGGTAAGATATGTGAATTGCAAACTACATAAAGATGTTATTTAAATAGGATAAAATATTGAGGAAGCATCTTAAAGACTACAGATCACAATGGCCTGTAAGAGATTTGTAGGTTCCAACTAACTATGGCTTAGAAATTGAAGAGAAATAGTTATTTTAAACACCTACCATCTTATAAGGTAGAAATCAATTCTATAAAAGATCATAAGAGGCTTGATCGATTCAAGAAACTTAAAGGAAGTGATTTTATTATTAAATGTGATTGATTAAGAATAAATGAATTTGTGAAACAGAAACTTATTATTTTTGTGTTTAGATGAGTATTCATTTATTTAATTATATTTTATGTGAAGTATAAGCATTGTATGTGGTTCTTACCGATTAGTTAGATTACATGATAGGCTTTTATTTACCCCTTTGGACCTAAAGTATTTGACAACGAGGGGATCAAGTGTTACAAATGCTATAGAAGCCTTGTGATCTCTAGGAGCAAGGACATATGGTAGGTTATCATGTTTTTTAGACTATTAAATGATAACTAAAACAGTATCATAAATTTGGTTTAAAGTTAAAAAGTCTATATTAGTGTATGAAATATGAGTAATCTCGAGCTTTAGCTAATTAGTTATGTGTAATCAAAGGGATAAATACATAATAATTAGAATGGTGACAAACCTAATGCATAAGTAATTAAAATGGTGAATGGACAAGGAAACCTAAAGCATTAGTTTGTATATGCGGACATATGCACCAATATAGGAGAGGTGAATTAATAAAAAAGGCCTAAAACGAGTCTTGCATCATGAACACTTTAAGGTTTCTTAATGGGGCTCAAGGGCATCATTACTCAAAATGTTAAGTATTCCTATGTTTATAGTAATTGTTTTAGATTAAGAATGCTTTTCGTATAAGCATAAATATAGGTGTATAAATTGTTGAATAACGATGGTAATAATTAGTTTAAATTAACAAGGGACAAGCTAAGACTGTTGTATCCTAATAGTATCATCATTGATCTTCCATCTGATAGACTAAGATTTCGATCCTATCTCCTCCCCTAAGTTATAACACAGTTGATAAAAAAAAAAAAAAAATTTAATGAGTCACAAGGTAGGATATATAAAAATTAAAAGTGAGAAAATCAACAATTATAGGTTATTAGATCTAATTTACTATTAAGATGGCCATATTAGTAATGATATGGACAATAATGGCTTTAATAGTGATAATAACTGGTTAGTGTCAAAGGATGTTCAAAAGTGTAATTAAAAAATAAATAGTGACCTTAGTTGACTAAAGTGTAATTTCATCAATTAAACTAATACTAGAGGTGGAAAATAGAAAATTTACTTAATTTATTGACTATAGTGTAATTCATTAAACCAAACTTAGCAAAAATCTCTCTATATATACCAACTTCATATTCCCTTAGACCTACATAAGTTCCTTTGATATATTGATAATGTATAGGTGAAGGTTTACCAAGTCTAAGGGAATATAGGGTCAATATCAGAGTAAGATATAAAACTTAAGTGAAAGCAAAAACAATAGGGAGGATATGACAAAAGGAGTACATGCTTCATAGTGGACTTAAGGATACAAGACTCTAAACAAATTGCTTATAGTAAACCCTAGCTAATATGAATTTCAAGTTACCTTCTCTATGGGATTTATCATCTCAAGATTTTCACCAATAGAGCGATAACTTAGATGGGCCTTCAAGAACATGAGGAGGCTTGCTATACTAAGGATCACTAATGGAACAACTATATGGTTATTCAACAAAGCCATTCTGATATTTAAGTAAGATGTTTATGAGAGGAAATGATAGTAACATGGCTCTAAAGTGTGTAGATGTCCTTATCGGTAGGACATTACCTACTATTTATAGTGGAAGCCTTTGAGATATTTACGGAAAGTAGATAACATAAATGGGGGCATAATAAGAAAATGTATTTCCCATTTACAATGAATCCCCAGATTGTGATGGAGATAGCTAGCATTTTATTCTTAGAGGTTGCTCCATTTGTTAGCAAGCTTTTATGGACAAGCCTTCTTAATAGGTTTATTAGCTGATTAGAGGTTCAATAATACATATCCAGGGGATGATATAGTGATCGGACTGTAGGGTTTGAGTTATAGGTAGCTTGGATCATTCATGGTAACTTAGCTAATGGCCAGGTTAAACATCTAACATGTTGGGCATGCACCTAAACAATTCAACCCATGTCCTAAACAAATCATTATGGGCCTAGGGGCTTAATTCTCAAAATATTCTATCAATGGGATCCTTCCATGATCTTTCACAACAAAAGCCCAATTAGCATTAATTTAAGGTGGATATCCTTAACTAAGATGAACATTTACAAATATATGCATAATTACCAAATTCTATACCTACAAGCCACTTATGATGTAGATAAGATGATAAGGATCAAGAGTGATGAGTAATAAATTTCGTAAGATAGAGGTTGACATCAATATATTGTTAGGTTTTTAGATAAGTGGAAGCATTATTTTCGACTTTCTTCTCCCGTAAAAAATGAATGATAGGATTATATCCCTTGATCATTCATAAGATATAGCATTATGACATATACAACATGTACTACAATATCATCACATATACAACATGATTATGTAAAAGAAAATTTAAGATTAAGCTTATTTACCTTAATTAAGACAATATGTTATCTTAATCACTGGTATCAAGCAGAATGAATGACACCTACACTCATACATGCCACAACACTATATAGGATTGGACCAACATCTCCATTGACCACCAACACCACCTCTCAGCCAAATGTGGCATTATAAGATTCGACCAACATCTCTACAGACCATCAACACCACCTCTCGGCCAAACGTAGCATTATAGGATTCGACTAACATCTCCACAAACCACTAACACCACCTTTCGACCAAGGCAAAATGGTTAAGTGTTAATGAAGCAAACTCTAAACTAATTTTCTTACTTAAAAGCCTCTCCATGTCTTTGTTTAGTTATAATGCGATCTAAGCTGGGCATGAAATGGAAAGCTTTTTAACCCAACCCGCATTACAGAAGGCGGGGTCCCGTCCGATTAGGTTTCGCATGCCGGCACCAATCCCAGCTATAACGGTTCCACGTTTCCTTGGCAGTGGACACAACGGGTAGGCGGAAACCGGCCAGTATCTGGCCGCGCTCATGTGCAGATATCTGTTTCGGTTACATTGCGTGGCGCCACACAAACCACCTTTCCTAGGATTTGAAAACCGCCAGTTTCTCCATACACTCCCTCTTCTTTCTTCCTCTGTAAGCTTCTCTTCTTTCCACTCCAATCCTACATGAAACCTACAAGCCAACAACCGCCCAACTAAATTTTAATCCCATTCCCTTCCTCAATGTCCTCTGAGAACCCCCAAATCCTAACCCTTACTTTCAACTCCACCAATATCTTCCTCCCCCCAATCCCTTCCAACTTCCCTCCCTCCAAACTCATCCCGAAAACCCGATTCCTCGTTGATGCTTTCCGTCATGCCGGTGCCTACTCGCATTCCTACTTTCTCTCCCATTTCCTCCGATCACTACACTTGCCTTAAAGGGCATCATCTTTTGTTCCCAAACCACAGCCCGCCTCCTCGTTGAGTTCCTCAAAGTCCCTGAGTCTTTCGTTGTCGCATTGGCACTAAACGAGCCGGTTTTGATTGATGGAAGTGAGGTTACACTCATTGATGCCAATCATTGTCCCGGTGCCGTGCAGTTCTTGTTCAAAGTGCCGGTGAATAATGGGAAGAAGTTTGAGAGGTATGTGCATGCAGGGGATTTTCGATTTTGTGAATCGATGAAGTTGGATAGTCATTTGAAAGAATTTGTAGGTTGTGATGTTATCTTCTTAGAGACGACGTATTGTAATCCAAAATTTGTGTTTCCCTCACAAGAAGAGTCTGTTGATTATGTGGTTAGTTTTATTAATAGAGTATGAGATGAATGCGGTTCGAGTAGTTTGTCCATGAATGTTCTGTTTCTTGTTGCTACTTATGTTATAGGAAAAGAGCGCATTTTGGTGGAAACTGCAAACAGATGTAGGTGCAAGTTATATGTAGATAGTAGAAAAATAGATATTCTGTGAGTTTTAGGTTATGGTGCTGATGAGGTTTTTGCTGGAGATGACACTGAAACTGATGTTCATGTTGTTGGTTGGAATATATTGCGGGAGACATGGCCGTATTTGAGACCTAACTGTGTTAATATGAAGGAGGTTATGGTGGAAAAAGGATATGCTAGAGTTGTAGGCTTTGTGCCCACCGGGTGGACACATGAGGTGAAGCGCAATAAGTTTGCAGTGAGGTCAGAGGATTCCTTTGAGATTCATCTTGTGCCATATAGCAAGCAATTGAATTATGAAGAGTTAAAGAGAGTTTGTGAAGTTTCTAAAACCAAAGCATGTCATACCAACAGTAGTTTCGGATATTGAAAATGTTGAGAGTAAGCATGCTAATAAAATGCGGAAGCATATTGGGGGATTGGTTGACGAAACAGCTAACAAGAGAGATTTTTTGATGAATTTCCATAGCAAGTCCTGTGGCAATGATGATGCTGGTGAAGACTATATCCCCGTAGAAGAAATGCTGGATGGTGAGAGTAAGGCTTTGTATGAGCTGCTGCAACAGGAGAAGGATGATAATGATTCTAAAGATAATACTAGTTTAAAGCTAGACCCAGAAAGTTCTGATGAGAAAAAACTGAATGCATGTATATTTAACCTGGCTATAGATAAGGTTTCTGATGAAATGCTGACAAAGCTCAGGGATTGTCCACCTTTTTGGGTCTCTGAAGAGCAGTTGTTAGATCTGATTGAAAGTTCAGGGAGAAATGTGGTAGATGCAGTTTCCAATTTTTATGAACGTGAAACTGAGTTTCACTGGCAAATTTTCACATCTTGTCCTCAAGCCTTGATCAGTCAAGTTTCATTTTCAACTGAGGTTCTTGCTAAGGATAGAGGTTCTAAGAATTTTGATGTCTCATCAGCAAAAGAGCAGAAGTTGATCAGAACTTTGCAATCAAGCAACAAAAGTGCATTGCCAGGTAAAAGGAAGTGGTCCACTGACAATTGCCCCAAAGCCAAACAAAAGACAAATTCCAAAAAGGAGTCTAATGAATCTGGACAATCTAGAATTACAAGATTTTTCACTAAGGCCTTACCTGAGAATTCTGAAAGTGGTGTAATTGGATCTAGCTCTCCACAGCACTCCAATGATGAGAGGTTATTGTCAAGCTCATCTGAAGTAAATTTATTCCAATAACCAATGACAATGACTCATTAAGGAATTATGCAGCTAGCATTTTGGAAAAAATGAAAGGAGATATTAGCATGGCATTGGATTTATACTATGGTAATCCTGAGGATAAACCTATTGATGAGAAAGATGCAGTTGTCTCTCTCCTCCCCCATGCTAAGAATGAATGCACTATGAACTGTTGTTCCAATTTCTATGGAGCAGCTGTCAGCACAGAGTTCCACTAGTTTTATATCACTTCCGCCTGAAAAGTACAATCCCGTTGAACATGGTTAGTTTTTCTTATTTGATTTGATGAAATGAAATGTGGAATATGTTGTCAAAAATTCCTGATAACCATGGGATCCACGTGCAACATGTTGGAGACATGGGCAACCTACTCCTTATCTGCATCTTGCATGAACTTTCAAGTTGGTTGAGAAGGAAAAGGGCAAGATAAAATCTACCTCCATGTTTTGCAACATGTTCAGGAGGTCTACCAAAGTCTTTTTGTGTATTTGGCATTCTCCATTATCTTCTCTTTCTTATAGCAAAGCAATTGGACCTACTTACCAAAAAGGGGCAAAACCCTTTTACTGACATGAACGTGTTATCTTCTTGTCATTCCATCATACAGTTTGTTGGCCTTATCTCCAGAGGATTTGTTATCCGCTCTATATTTGTGCACAAATAAGATTGCTGCTGACCATGAAAACATGGCATGATTTAATTTTTTATCTACTGGTATAAGATGGTACCATTTTTTTAATGTGTGCACTGGGCCGTCCCCCCCCAAAAAAAAAATAAAAAAAGAAAAGAAAAAAACTCCCTTCTCTTTTTTTATTTGTTTGAAATCTATTTATATAGTTTGTGGATCATATGTAACTGTCTACATATATTATTGATTCAGTTATACTAAAGTTGAATCAGATTCCTAACAATCTTTGATGTCGTCAAGGGAATTTCTTGTCATTTTTGCTTGTTTATAAAGTTAAGTTTAAGATATAGTTTGGTCGAGCAGAGTACGTATGTTTAACATCTGCTGGATTGGGCTTTCAATTGCTATTGTTCTCAACATTCATAATGGATTTGCAGTAAATGATATGGACGCCACTGTTAATTTGCAGACTTCACAACGCTTCTCCAGTTATATCTATATCTTCTTGTGTATGAAGAAGAAACAAAAGCTTTCTGTATAATCTTCTTGGGATGAGGAGTTTGGGAAGGAATGGAGTAAATTTCTGGTGCACAAGCATATTTAGCTCTTCTTTACCAAATGTTCACTGTTATTTTTAGCTCAGGGAAATTCATCTATGGCAAAGCTTATTCAATGACCTTTCATCTATATGCTTTCAGTTTTTTGAGCAAATGTCTCCTAAATGCTCATCTATACATAAATAGACATTGGAATTAGTCTCCTGAATGTTTTTACCCTTCAGAAAATAAGTTACACTATCGGATTTTTGTACTTATTCAAGCTAGTGGGTTATATACTAAGTGGAAATATCATGAGTTATAAGCAAATGATTTGGTTTAGTGGAGTTTTCACATGATGTTGTTAATTTAGTTTAGTTGTTTAGACTATAGGCATAGCTATGAACTTTTGATAATCATTTCATCTACTCCCCATCGTTATGATATATGCTTTGCTTTTCAGTGCATTGTAGATTTTTGAATTTATGAGGGTTTGTCATTGGTTGAGCTATTAGTGGTTAAGCCTCTTAGATAATAAATGTAAATATAAAGCTCTAACAGATCTATGAACTTTAAGTTTTTTGAACAAATGGGTGTGAATCTAATCATAAAATGGGATGGAACAAGAGGCTATGAGTTTGAATCCTTGTGTCATCATTGAAGCCATTACTTGATTGATCAACTTGATGGTCTTTATTCAATGCCCTGATTGCTAAGTTCAGGGAATCTTAAATATAATTACAAAAACACACCTGATCTATGAGCTTAAGCTCTTAGGTAAAATGATTGTGAGGGTAAATAGCAAAGCTAATGGGTCACATACTCAAATTTCATTTGTTATGATAGATTTATTTACATGTTTTGTCTTAAATATTCCTACTATGAATTTGTTAGTTATCTTTAGAGTGAGAAGAACTCTCTTTAGATGGTTTATGTGAAAATAGGCATACATATGGAATGGTAAGACTATCTTGTGTTAGATTGTTTGTGATATTTGAGTGGATATCTAGATTCCATGCATCTTAAGTGGTTAGGTTTGTCTGCTCTTGCTGCTGTTGGTGGCTATGCATCTAGCTTTATATTCCTGTTCTTGTTATATGCTAGAAACTGTGATGTAAAACAGTAAAAGCATCCATTTAGAACTGTTTATATATGCAGTAGTATTTCAGCCATCTTCCTTTGGATTGCTTCAGCTAGTGTATAAAATATGAACTTAACAGTTAGTGCTGACAGGAACTAAACGTTGGTGGAAGCTTAGTTGCCGCTGCACTGGAAGAGGCTTGTGGAGTGAAGCGGTCTAGGATAAAGGAAATGTATAATAGATTAGGAGATCTTGGTAGGACGAATAATTTGGATCTTTATTTTTGGGTTGCTAAATGGTTTTCTTCTTTTGTGTTGTGAACCCATTGTTCTAGCTTTTGCTCAACATTTTAACCAATTTTACATGCTAAGGTGATGTTGCCCAAGGGTGCTGACAAACACAAACTTTGCTTGCCTGCCCTTCTCCTCTTCTACTTAAAGACGTGTTGTCTATTCCTCGAAAGATAAGGTATGGCATGTTCTTATGGCTTTCTTACTTGCAATCAAATTATGCTCCTTATGTATTACTTTTGTGTTCAGCGATGTATAGAATTTGGAGATATGGAATTACATCAAAATTTTCATTTCATTATGTGGTTGTAGAACTCTTGAAATAATTCAGCTTCATGGTGTTTCATATCAGAAAATTTGTCGGAATCATATACATGCAGCAGTATTGATTGTTGTGAAATTTAGATTTCTGAGTTGAATATGGTGGATCTTGCTCTCTGGTAGTGCAGCTCTCTTATTTCTGCTATTGTTTTCTGTATTTTCAGTTATATTTTGAAAATCTGTTGTTTCACTGAGCACACCAAAGTTGGATGGTGAACTTTTACTTGAACATTTAATCTGCTGAATTATGTTTTCTGTAATGTAGATAAGAAATTGAGACTGTAAGGAGTTGTTGCTCTGAATTTTTCTGGATTTTGTGGAGATACTTGTCATTACTTTGGGGTTCAATCGAAAGACCAAAACATGCATCTCAGCTCACCTTCTAGATTCCTAATTTCATCACATGCCTTCCCTAACCTTACAAGTGCCAAGGAAAGAATGTTTCTGTACCGACATGTTTAAGAGAGAAAGATGAGCTCATGGCATGGAAGTTGCTGGTGTTGTTTTTGATTCATATCTTACTTTAGAGTTTAGTAGGATCAGAATTTAGAATGATCTTTATGATGAACTTTGTAGCACTTAGTAAGATGAGGAATTGGTGAGTAGCAAAACAATATAGTTCAAAAACAGTAGTCTTTACTCAAATTCAATCAGGCTTTGTTTGGAAAATGGAATGGCAATTTATGCTTAGATATCACTTTTCGGGTGCATGTTCATTGTCAGCTAATGTCGAAGAAGTTTCAATTTGCTTTACTCATTTATATCAATCACGTGTATCGAGACCTAGAAAAGGTTCTGATTTTGCTTGGCACTCTTCTACAAGGGTTAACTTACATCACCACAATGGGATTCTTTCTTCGATGTGATTTTTTCTGTCAGAAACCCTTCTTTTTGCATAATTTGTTTTGGTGAGGTACCTTGAAGCTATTCTATTCAGATGTAATTTCTGCAGGCGGGAATATGGTTGATTGGAATGTTTCCTTAACTACCATCTATGAAATTGCTACTGCAAGTGTCTTTCCTGCTTCTTTGATCTATCCTGTAGTGCAAATGTTATGTTTGAGGATGATGGCTTTCTTTCTGCGAATATAACTTTGGCATGATTGGCTCTATGGAGATGGATGGAAGTATCTTACCTCTTGATGCATTCATTGCTTGTCAGCAGAGGAAACTAGAGACCATTCATTGCTATTCTAAGCATGGACTACCACATTAGTGGTGTTTCTCTGCTGGGTTCATCCAGGGTGGTACATCAAGCATAAATTAGTGAATCTGGAAAATTGGCAAGACAAAACAGAGATAAAGTGTGGAACTTGATCAATTTAGCCAGCCAGTCTTTGGTTGGCCTGACTAAAGAAGAAATTTGAAGAGTCTATATTTATGATTTTTCTTTTATAACTTGGGATGATAGAAAAAGGTGTCTACAAATACTTGGAATCCTTGAAAAACATGCATCTTTGATGTATCATGCTGACCATTCCACTGATCACGGGTTTGGCCAGTTTTGAATTTGGAATCCTGGACTTCAAAAGATATGTGACCTTTTATCTCTTCTTCATATTGGATTGACCCCAGTGATGCTTTATCAAAATAATTTGGTCGGAAATCTCAAGCGGTTCCATGTCCATTAGTTAAGAAATTAATTAAGTGGAGTTCCTGATAAGTATGAAAATCAATGCCTTTTGAGGTTTAATTTGACATATACATTGTCTCAGTGCAGATTCCATTTTGTTTGATTCGTCTTTCTTATTGAATAAATTAGTTCACAGATAGGCAGTGGAAGCACAGCCCGTAAAAAAGGCCATCTCATGCAATCATGTAGAGAGATGGAGATGAAATTTCACGTTAGAACTTTGGTAAGATATCCATGCAAAGCTATCAACTTCTTCTATCTCGACGTACTGTCTGACAGAGTGATTTCCTTGAAGTGATTTCTATCACCAAGTGAAGCTACATATTCCAGCAGGTTGCTCTTTATCAGGAGCTAAGTTGTGAAAAATTGGTTCAATGACCCAAGTGTTTAATTATTCTCATGCTTAATCATCTAGTTTTTTTAAGTTGATTTAAACTTCTCTCGTCATCTTGTATTGAATGACTTAGTTACAATGCTATTTTTATGGGCTTTAATTAGGATTTGACTGATTGCAGAGAAACTTCATTTTAGATGATATTTGTAGAGGTCTAATTCTTCCTGTTCTCCTTCAATAGGACCATGATGTATGATTGTCTTATTTAGGAATAAAATCTCTTTATTTGCCACCAAGTAAAGGAAAAAATAAATAAATAAATAAGGATGGGGGGCATGTACCATATATATATTTTTTGCTGTTGTTGTTGTTTTGGTGGGGTGAAGAAAGATGGAAAGGTATATTTGTAGTGGGCAAAAAAGGTACGCATCCATTTATTTTAACAACGCCCTCAATTGGATGGGCAAGTACCTATCTATTACTCATAGTGGTCTGGCTATCTCCAGATGCATGAGACATCCCACATGGTCCATGCACTGGCTAATCTAGTTTGCACTATGTAGATATTCCCAAGTAGTGCCTCTATGAGATCTAAATCCAAGACCTCATGCAATTGGTTATGAAATTTGTAAATCATTTCGCTGCCTAAAACTACCTTACTTAGGAAGGCTATTCTTTCATTAAATTACCGATCTTCATTCAATTGACTTTGTCGGTTAGGAACCTGCGGATTGGAGCAATGATGAGAACAATTCTGCCTGCATTTGCCCAAGCTGTTCCAATGAATTCATTCCCCAACTTCCAACAAGGAGAGGGATAAGAGAAATCTTAGAAATTCCAGGTTCCCATGCCCTGATGTTTTATTTGTAACTATTGCTGGACTGAGTACCTTTTCTCTTGAGGCTAAAGAAATACTTTTCCTGCAGAGTTTTCTGCACTTTTTCCCTGTATGATTCTTGTGCTTGAGAAAGATCGCTAATGGATATTCCTTGTAAAAAAATTGATCTTCTCCCATATGATGCGGATGTGATTATTTTGGTTTTGGCAGAGCCTTTCTGCTGCAGTGGTTGAAGCACATCATATTCTTCCAAATTCAGTAAGTTTTGTTTCACTGCTATGTTATTCTTGCATACTTCTGCTAGCAATTAATCATCCATGTAGACCCTACTCATATTACCAGTTGCTTAAAATTAATGTAACACGTCAAAAGTCAATAGTGGTTTAGTTTTTTCTCCAGAGTTTGTCTGCTAGAAGTTTCATTATTAGCCAAGATATTCACTGAAGTCAATCATCTGATATGTATTTTAAAATTCAGTGTCAGATATGGCTAGACTGAAGTGATCTTTCTATTAAATTATTGTGGCTTTTAATTCCCAAAATAGTAAGACTTTCATCATCTAATATGCTGCTCTATCATTTTAATCAAGTCTACATTTCTAATTGAAGCATCGTTTATTTGATAAGGTTTGTCTGTTGATGGGCAGGACGTTGTGATACCTTCAATAATGAAGGAAGGAATTAATTTTTCTTCATCAATCTTGTCGATGACCCCATGGATACCCATTAGGCCTATGCTTGCTAAGTATTACTCTTTTGCACTTTATGTTATGTTATTAGAAGGCACTGATGCAACTTTTTAAAAGAGTGTTTCATCTTTTTTATGGGTTGCAGAATTACTAATGGAATTCCAACAGTACTGAAGCTCTTTCAGAGTAGCACTTTTACACGTGAATTCAAGTAAAGCCCCATTCCCTTTATACAGAGACAGTAAAAACTAACAATAAACGTAAAATGGGAATAAGCAATCACCATTTTTTTTTCCTTTTTCCTTGCGATTTTCTTTCAGTTTGGGTTTATCAGTAGTTTCTATTTTCTTACCTTCTTTTTAGTTTTCCGTAGTAAACAACACAGTGATATATGCTGTGTAGTATGTGCAGCTGATACTCTTTGGCAAAAGTCGGAAGTTGAATTATGGTTCAGACATGTAATAGAAATTTAAGGAAAAAAGTCTATGATATGAACCTTTTGCATCATCGGTCATTATAAGGCATAGAATAAAGTGATAATTAGCCTTATGAGTAAACATATTCAGGTACTTTATAAATGGCAAATGTAAAGACACTAGCTTTTTAGATCATTTTGTTTGGTTTGACTTTAACATATTATTCTGGTACTCCAATTTTTAGTTGTAGAATTTTGTGGGTCCACTAGAAACTGAATTCCTTTGAATTCTTTTCCTTGTACCTTTATACCCTTTTCTGAACATGACTAACTAGAAACATCACTCTGAAATCTTTCCCACAATAATAAATTTCTCTTGTGAGTGTCTTCAAACAAAGTTGTGGAGCTTTTGAGTCAATTGGTTGAGAATCTATTTTATTTTTAATCGATTATTGTGGATATAAACTAAAATTTTACAAACTATTGAATGGAAGAGAAACATACTCCTTTTTTTGGATAAGTAAGAAATAAACCTTTTCAGCTGGGTATTATGAAAACCTGGATATGACAGGAACAAAGAAGCCGCTCGGAAATTTAATATGTGATTCCACTACATATTTTGCTGTTGAAGTCATGGGTTCTATGCTTGACTTAGATGTTCTTGTTTCTTTCTTCACTCGATTGCATTATCTGGATCCGGCACTGGAGTTGTGAGTCTCAGATGGTTTCCAAATCAACTATAGAGAAGGTCCTGACACAATGAATACATCTTGGCAACCTCCTAACTTGGACCTAAGTTTTATTCAAGTACCATATACAACCTCCCTGCTTGCCTGAATTCTTCTATGAAGTTCTTGGCATTGTTAGTGATGCTTGTGTTGTTTTCCTTATTCGTTCTAACTGAACATTTGTGTTGTTTACCATTGAGAAATTTAAGATTTTTGTAGTTTCCATGCATACTCAAATTGAAACAAAGCGAGATACAGGAAAGAATTTAACTTGGTTGGGTCTTTCATTGAACTTTTGTTGACGATCTGGATGCAGGATAATCTACTAAACAGGTGAAATGATACAACTTTGAGCTGCTGAGACAAACTCTTATGAAGCCCCAACTGATCTTATTATAATACACTGTTAGACCAGAATTACTTATGTGGTCAAAAGAAAGAAAGGAAAAAACCTTCTAAATAACTCCTCAAATTTTATTTTACAAGTCTCTCTCTCTCTCTCTCTCTCTCACACACACACACACACACATGCATACATGTGTCTAGGATTTTCATGATCCTTCCAATATATGAATGGGCTAATGGCCATTATGAGCCTAATTTATGGGCTATGAAACCTCCCCCAAGAGGTCTCTCCACTGCCTGCTCATGGCAGTTTCAACAGAATTTTTTATTTTTGTTTTTAAATAGCTTCAAACTTAAACTCACCCCATGTTAAGCAATGGCATCCTACACGAGTGGACCCACCCGACAATTACTTCCATATTTCCAATTTCGTTTACCTGAAACCAGTGCCTCTAGTGGTAGCAAGTTCTTTCATCTGAGTGTCAAATATCTCCTTGAAGTTATGCTTTTGTTGTCATCATCTTTTTTTATACTCAGCTTCTCTATATTGTCCTTAAATCATCTCTATGAATTTTGTCAGATATGATGGACAGCTTGTTCAGATTCACAAGCTAGCTGATGGATCTATCCACATGTTCTCAAGAGATGGGGATGAAACAACTTCTGATTCCCAGATGATGTTGCAATTACTGATCAGTTGTATAAGCCTTCAGCTTTGAGTTTTGTACTAGATGCTGAGGTTAGATAATTTCTATGCACAGTTTGATTGCTCCAATTTTTGTTAGCATGAGTACAAACTTCTTAACCTACAAGTGAATTCATAGTTTCTGGCTGAAACTGTTGCTTGGTTGGAAATTCATTTCTCTGGGTTCATCTTGATTTAGGCAGTTGCAGTTTACCAGAAAAATAGCTGCAAGATAATGTCCTTTCAAGAACTATCTTCTTGAGAGAGAGGAAGCAGAGACACTTTGGTTACTATAGAGAGCATAAAGGTTTGAGAGTAAATGATAAACTAGTTCTTGTTATTTCAACTGTGTTATTATGTTATCACTTTACTAAGGGCTTTGAGGTTCATTCATGTAGTTGGCCAGAAATTTCAATCTATTTAGTTAATTGTATAACTCAATATCATGTCAAATTCAGTTATGAGTTGCTATGTAACATCTAGATCAACAGTTTTTTTTTTTTTTTTAATTTTTCTCTCTAGACTGTAAGGCTTTTTTATTCTCTTACCATTGCATTTCTCCTTGTTCTTGTGGTATATAGTATATGCCAGAATGAGGCATTTCATGTGTTGAAGCAGGATCTGTATAATCTGAGTTAGCAGTTTGGGAGCTGTAGGCAAGATATAGAGATAGGAAGAGACTCATTTTACCTTTGCCCCTTTGTATTTTTGTATGGTTTGATTAGAGAGAAATGAGAGAGTTCTAATGATGCAAGATATGGGTTATCTGCTATTAGATATAAATACATTCATTTTTTATAGATGTTATAGAGCATAGTAATCTAAACTTTATCATATATTTTAGATTTTTATGTTAAGATGTTGCGGAGGGTTTCTCCAAATATCAAGGAGCTAGGTCAATTATTTAATCAAATGACATGGAGCATATTTCCCATCCCTTCTTGAGAAATAAGTGTTACTTGTAAATGTATCAAGCATGAATGCCATTTGTCTTTTCACGTGATTGCAACAGTCAATTTTTTTACTGGGTTGATATGGGAACTTCTGTCTACATATATACTGAAGATCATAGGATCTCAATAACCTATGAGTTGAATGTTGGATACAGAATTATGTATGGAATCTTAGAGGATTACAAGCAAATCATCTAGAATTTTTGTTAGTAAATAGTGTTATGGGATATAAGATTAATTTTTGAAACTCTTTCTCGCATCTTATCTTTTTGAAATCAATTCAATTGAGTGGAGGCAAATGATGGGTTTTCAGTTTAAATTCAAAATTCTTTGCTTTGCTATTAGTGATCTCCCTGTCTTAACAACACTCTCCATTAAGGACATAAGACATAAGAGTTGTGAGACCGCTTGGGGGACTACATTGTCCCATTACTTTTATATGTCACCTCAATGGAGGGTGTTGCTAGGTCTACTTACTTTTTTGCCCATATTAATATCAGGCTTCTTTGTCTATTCATTGGGAGTTTTGTTTGCACATCTAAACATGATATATGCACAACATTTAAAAGGGTTTACTGGAAATGCTTTTGCTGAGAATTAGCATCACTTATTCCTCATGCTTTCTCTTTTATGAATTTCTGCTAAGTGTTCCACCCCCCCACCCCACCCTACCCTTCCCCCTCATATGTCGATTTTATATCTCCTGTCTTTTATGCTGGAAGACATTTGCATATTTGTTTTCGATATCATGTTTGCAAATGGACAACAGTGAGTATCTACGGCCTCCTTTTAATCACTCTCTTCTTGTGGTTTCTACCTTAGTTTGTGTTATACATCAAATGCATGTGAGGATGGGCCATGTCACTCTTATGATGATCAAGGATTCATGTCTCTGTTTTCTTTTTCATAAGCTTTCATTATGCTGCCTGAGGAACTCAAAATCTTTTACAGGATAGCTGATTAAAAAAAGAGCTCTTTTTAATTAAATATTGACACAGACTTGCAGGGTCTTTTGACATCATTGGTCATCGGTAGATACATCTTTCCTCATCTACCAATTCTATTTGGGCTTCTGAGGATTAAGATGAAAACCTTTATATAATTTATGTATCTTTATTTAAAAAATCATTACAATAAGTAGTGATATTTCTGTTTACTATAAAAGTTATCTTGGCTGATAAATGAAGCTAGAGAGGAACCATGGCAAATATGCTGATATGATTCTTTGCTAGTGTGGAACTGTCACAAACAAAGAATTATGCAGTGAATCCATTTAAGAGTGCATGCTCATCTAAAAGGCAAGTCACTCTAAGGAACATGAGAGAGCATAAATAATCATTGCATTTCTTAACAATGCTTGTGTAAAATTGTGGTTTCTTCTCGTCTTCCTTTTCTCCCTTTTCATTCTTTTCTTTTTCTATGATGAAATAAAAAGAAAATTGGAAACATTGAAAGGAAAAGGACTTCAAATTCTTTGGCTGTCATTTGAAAATATTCTTATTATTTTATTTTTTTATCAAAAAAATATATTCTTATTGAAGCTGCCAAACTTGGACTCATCAAGTAACAAGAAGCACTATATTGTCCCTGAATAAGTTTTAGCTACTTATTGCTCTTAGTTTCTATTGCATTTCCTTCATCAATATCTTTCTAAGAGTTCCCACTTCCCAGTATAAACGTGTTGCCTGATTTATCTGCTCATTGACTGGGGCAGATAGGTTCCCAAATTTATTGCAATCAACGTTAGACTAAGATTGTGTATGTTTCCTAGAAATTGTTTCATGTAGTCTGTAATTTTTAACAATGTAGCTGTATTAGTAATAAATGGCAGTGGAAGATGGTGAATGGAGATGGTGGTGGAAGGTGATGATAGTGGCCTGTGAATTGAGGTAGCATTTTCAAGTGACCATGAAATAAGAAAATTTCCAGAAATAAAGTGAAAATCATTTTTCTCAATTTTGATAAACTTCTTCATTGGTGATAAGTGTTTTAGAGTGATGATTGCATTTTTTGTTTTGCAAAAACCAAGAAAATATTTGTATGTAACAAATGCACATTTGAAAAAAACATTTATATGTAACTAATGAACATTTTAAATAGAAAAGATTGACAAGAAAATGAGGGCATACTTTGCAGAATAACTATTTCTACTTTTTCCTTATCATTGAAAGATGAGTTTTCTTATTAGGATTATTTCTTCTAATTATAGATATTTTTAAAACAATACTCAAAATTATTTTGATGATTTTAGCCAATTTTTAGAATTCCCTAAAACTGTAATTCCGGCCACATTGTATAAAGGTTGTTACCCTTGGTGTTTTAAGTGTATATATATTCATGCAAAAAGAGTTCATTCTATATTCCAGAAATTAATTGACTGATATCACAATAGGGTGCAGTAGTTGGTTAAAAAGTACCTTTGGTAGACAGAAGGAACCTCTTGCTTTTGATGGATGTGTAAAATTGTTTGCATTGCAGTTAATGATGCTTGCATCTGTTTTATTTAAATTCCCTTTATAAGTTTCAGTAGAGGCTGACCATTTTTACTTTGTATTGTACCTTATTTATTAGCTATGTAGCTGGGCTAGAATATAATTAGTATTTTCTCTCTTTCACAGGCTGCTAACACTTCCTCTTCAAGAGTGACGTAAATGTATGGTTCGCCAATCCACTGCACTATATTTTCATATTTCCTTTTGGAAAAGATCTTTTCACGTTGTGAATGTTGTCTTCTCATGTTTAGAAATCTTTGAAATATTTGGATAACAGACTTAAAGGAGCTTTTTAGGGATATCAAGCAACGCTACTTTGAGCATGCAAAAGAAATTTCAGTAAGATCCATATCCTGTTCGTTTCCTTGTATAATTATGTTCAGCTGTGTGAGTGAAGTTTTGTTTCAGATTGAAGCAGAAGAGGCTAATTCCAATAATGAAGTCACATTGACAAAGATGAGCTCATTTAAAGAAATTTCAGTAAGATCCATATCCTGTTCGTTTCCTCGTATAATTATGTTCAGCTGTGTGAGTGAAGTTTTGTTTCAGATTGAAGCAGAAGAGGCTAATTCCAATAATGAAGTCACATTGACAAAGATGAGCTCATTTGTTGAAGATGCACTCCGCTGCTCTTGTGAAGGGATCATGGTTAAGTCTTTAAATGTGGACGCTGGCTATTTGCCATTAAAGCATTTGGACTCGGGGCTAAAGGTTTGTAGAAAAATGTTTGTCATCCTTTGCAGAGAAGTGCTTGGGCAGTAAATTTAATATCTGCTAGCTGAGAGTGAACCTCTTTGGCAGGTAAAACGGGATAATGTAGAAGGATTGGGTGACACTCTTGATTTAGTTCCTATAGTTGCTTGGCATGGTAACGGAAGAAAAGCTGGATGGTAATTATGATCTCATTTTAGTTTCGCTGACTGGTTACCTTTTCTCATGGACACAAGAAGTTAGTGAAGTTGATTCCTAACATGATGCCCTTTCATATTTGCTTTATGGTTGTTTGCTGAGAGTACTTTGTTCATGGCCTTCCATTCTTTATAAACAGTCTATTCAACAATATGGATGACTAATGATTGTATCGTGAGAATACTCTGTTTGTGCCATGTCTGTCTTTATAAAGGATCTCTTCAAGGCAAAAGTTTGTATCATGCCTGCCAATAATTGGTTGGCTACAAAAAATCATCGGGGAGAGTTGCTAAAATAAATGTTGATGACTTTTTAATTTGAGCTCTTAAAAGTTCTTCCAATTTAACCTACTTACTAAATGGTTTGGCTAGTAATGTGGAAAATTTTTATTAAGAAATCGGCTCTTCTTGGTCTAAACCAGTCCACCATTTGTTCAGTTTAATTGAGCTGTCCAACTGTTTTTCCACACTATTCTAGCTTTTTTTTTTTTATGTTTATGTAGCAGATTGATGACCCATTCCATGTCTAACTGGCCAGTCCAATCAGGGTTTTAGAGCCATGCATAAGCCTCATTCCTTTCTGGGAAAGGAACCATGGTTGACCTTTCTTTAACATCAACTTAAATAGAATTGCATCTCACAAGTTTAGAGCAGGTATTATCTGAAAGAAGTGATTTCATTTGCAATAGGAATTAGAATGATGCACATGAAGAAGTGCATTGGCATATATATAATTGCAATACTTGGAGATCTTATTTTCAGTAGCAGTACCATAGAAAAAAATGCATTAAGTAATCTAGCTTTACTGGATGGAAGGTGGATATCTCTGATAAGTGGATTCAGTAGGGTAAACGCCTACATAATCAGACTCAAGTTGTTAATATATTGATACGGGTTCATGGACCAATTTTTGAATCTATACAGGTTCAGGATATGCATTTAAATCTTCTTTTGGAATTGCACTGACTGAATTTCTAGTGCATGAGAATTTTTATGTGAATGTCAGTTTGTAATGTCATGATTTCAGGTGCAGTCCATTTCTTATCGCATGCTATAACCCTGACACCGAGGAGTTTCAAAGCGTTTGCCATGTCATGTCTGGGTTCTGAGATTCATTTTATATTGAGGTGCATTAGGATCATTTGCTTTTTATGCTCGTGTCATTACAATGCTCCATAAATCTTTTGTTGTACTTTTCTGACATCTCAACGGTTCAAGCTTGAGAGAACTGGTTGTGTTTGGTAAGACGGATTTTAATTGTGATTCCTGCACCTCAAAGTAGATATTTCCCTTATTCTATTGATATTGGAGGAATTGTGGCCTCTTAGATCTCTGATAACTTGGACTAAAGTCCTTGACCTTTTTTCTCTTGGATAATTTCCATCTTCTTTGAAGCCTTCAAAATATGTTTGTGGTTCTATTTTTTGTTCCCCCCAGTATTATAATTATGCAGCCTTGTTTACATGGGTTTTTATCTCTCATTCACATATAACATGAAATCCATGCCACGAGAAATGGAGACTTTTACATAGTAGACTGCTATGATCTGATTTGAGATAATTGCTATGGTTCCTTGATGCATAATTTACCTTTGACCTGTTAGCTGGATCTTTTATTAGAGTATCTGCATCTTGGATTGCAGATGAATGAGTTATTTTCAGGAGATAGGCTCTTGCTGAAAAAACCTGCTTACTATGACACAGCTGAGACGCCTGATTTATGGTTTTCTCCAGAGTTGTCTGGGAAATTAGAGGTGCAGATATGACCGTGTCTCCCGTACACCAAGCTGCTGTTGGTTTGGTTCGTCCTTCCCGCAGTATCTCACTTAGATTTCCAAGATTTATACGTGTTGTATCTGATAGGAATCCAGAAGATTGTTCCACAGCAGCTGATGTTGCTGAAATGTTTAATTCCCATACCCGAAAGATGGATGTGACTGCTGGAAATTGACCTCCCTTCTGGGTTCTGAATGTAATGTAAATAAGATCCTTTTGTACAGAGATTCACCGATGTACATATGTCCTTTGTATAGCCGGTGCAAAGCAGACGTGCTCATTCTCAAAACTTGTCACAGCAAAAACATTTTGGTGTTCAATGCATTGTTGTAGCGTTCAGGGCGTGGAAAATTATTTCAAACGTTTGAAGAATGTTTTTTCCAGAAAAGTTTTGAAGTCCATTTGATATGGGGTGTAAGTGTGCGCTTTTATACTGAAGTATATCGTTACAATATTTGCCGAAAAATAATGTGAAAATAAGTTTAAAAAAAAAGTTAATAAGAAATTATGATAACGAATTCATATACTTGAATTTTTTTTTTCACTAAAATTGCATTGGGGGCATACGACTTTAGCGTGCATATAAATGCCCCTAAAATCAGCGCGACCACTAGCCTCCCTTTTCATTTTTCCACTCACACAATCTGACTCAAAAAGTTTCCAAGCACAAATTTCTTTATCTCATTAACGTATTGGTATTTAAATATTGATGTTTTTTAAGAATTGGTTAATTTCATTTGATCAATCTTTTTAATTAACCAATTTTTTTTTGTTATTGTGTAATTAGTTTTTGTTATGAAATTTTAGTATTTATGGTGATTCATGTTTTGAAAAAAAATTTAGATTTACTTTATATAAATTGCATTAGTATTGTTGTAGTAGTTTAGAAAGATTATATTTAGTTGTTAACGATAGTAGTAGAAATATTCATTACTTAATGCGAGTAATATAGTTGATTAAAGGATTTTTTGAAGATGGAAGTTGTGTAATAATATTATGTTGATCAAAAATGTTAATTTTAGTAAGTAAAATGTGATTATTGTATAGTGTTTTCGCTAACTTAGTGATCACTTGTGTAATTATTATGGACAAAATGATAGATTATGTGAAAATTATTATTTACACATATGGAAATATTGTAAGCGATAACCTGGGAGTGGAGTATGAGAAGGAGTTAGTGAAGAAATTGAAGATGAATAGAGTCAAATTATGTCCATTTTTTTGAACAAAATATGCAATAGCATTAGGATTAGCATTGTTGGGGTAGAAATTATTCATAGACATCCAACATATTATGAAGGCGGTGTCCACTACAAGTTAATGCCTATCAAGATAACAACGATGTTGAAAACTTTATTGAGATGGCTGAATCGTTGGGTGAACGAGGTATTTAGCACATTTATGTTCGGTTGGGCGAGTAAAGTAATATGGGCTCTAGTAATAACCACACAAACATTGCAGCACAACAAGTACATTCATTTGAAATTGATTTTTTCATGTCTAATGATAGTTACCTTCATATTACAGCATAAGATGTGGTTCAAGATGATGTTATCAATGTTAATGTGAACGAGAAAGCACTTAATGCAAACTATGGAGAAATTTGACAAGAAGATCTCAGTTACAATCCTTATATGAAAAGGATTGCTATGGGTCTCAATGGTGGTGACAATGAAAATGATGATGACAACAGTAAAGAGGATGGTGATGATGGTGAAGAGAAAGGTGAAGACGACTATGATGAGGAAGATGATAAAGGTGGGGATAGGATGACTTTTAATGCCTTAAGAAGTGATGTCTCCATAGCCAATCCATTTGTACCTTCGTTAGCCTTTGTTCAAACTTCTGTGACACAACACAATCGGCCTGCTGTAAGAGATTAAATCCCGTTCCTAAATATGGGTGGTGATAGTGGATATGTTATATTTGAAGATAAACAAAATGTGTAATGCAGCAATACAGTTGACAGCGATGAGTTAAGCGTTGGCATAACATTTGGCACTAAGAAAGAGCTACAAGACACTGTGAAAAATTACAACATGAAGCGACACTGTAACTTTCGAATACATGAATCTGACCTAACGTTATGGTATGTTCACTGTACGGAAAGGGCAAATGGAGGCTAAAGAGTGTGTAAAAAGTGTATGGCATGTTTATGATAACGATTATCGAGAGACTGCACACATGTGTTAACCCAGCAAAAAGACAAGATTATCCCAAAATAGATAGTAATTTAATAACCAGACCATTCATTGGAAATGTTAGCACGAACCTTGATATTACTATTGTAGACTTGAGTTAGAATATTCAGAACGAGTTTGGATATACGGTGATGAGAAGGGGGGTGTTTGAGGGGAAGAGAAAATCCATAGAGATGGTGTATGGTAATTGGGAGAAATCGTACGATGATCTTCCAAAACTTCTAAACACTATTGAGATAACAAACTTGGGATTAGAGGTCAAGTGGGGGTGGAAAGGTACAACGGACCCAAGTGTATTGGAGATGAAGTAGGTGTTTTGGATATTTGGACTTTGTGTATATGCATTTAGATACTGTCATCCTGTCGTTTACGTTGATGACACCTTTTTGTATGATAAGTACGATCATAAGTTGCTCATTGCATGCACAATGGATGGAAATAATAGCATCGTACCATTGGCTTTCACACTTATTAACATAGAATCCGAGAAGACGTAGTCTTGGTTCCTTTAACATTTGAAGAAGTGCATAGTTGGTAGATTGGAAGAGACAATATACTTGATCTTAGACAGGCATATCGATATTAAAAAAGCTTTTGACAAAGTGAATAATAGTTGGCAACCACCATTTACAGTATGGAGATACTGCATAAGACACATAGCTAGTAATTTAACCACAAACATAAAAACCAAGCATGACGAAAATTTTTTTCTTTAATGGAAGAGATGTCGATAGTAAATGAGAACGCTCTGCATTGGTTTGCAAAACTTAACATCAACAAATGAGCATTGTATGCAGATTGTAATTATAGGTTCGGATACATGACGTCCAACAATGTTGAGAGCTATAATGCAATTCTTAAAGGTTCTTGTGGCTTACCAATTGCAACTTTAGTACAAAAGGTATTCTATAATATTGTTACATTGAGGGAGAAGAAGGGCGAAGAAATTTCAATGGCTATGTCGGGGGGTAAGGTGTACACTTCATACGTACAACAGTTGATAAAGAAATGACGTGGGCAGGCAAGTGCACACAAGTTTACTAGTTATAGTAGGCATAATGGACTGTTTGAGGTAAGAACTGATAGCCAAAGAGAGCTAAATGAAGCGGTAAAAGGTGGTGGTAGAGTTCACATTGTTGACATGGATAACCAATATTGCATGTGCCAAAAATGGCAAATATATAGAATTCCTTGCTCTTATGCACTCACAGCTACAATGGAACTAAGGACAAACGCCCTCAACCGTATTGGTCAATGGTATAAGTGGACAAACCAATTTGATGTATACCAAAGACATTTTTGCCTACTAGGTGATGAGATTAATTGACCAATAATGAAATTTCCAAAGCTTAAGCCATGGTCTAAGCTAAAGAGAGACATAGGGAAGCCTAGAATAAAAAGTTACCACATGGAGATGGATATATACGAAGCGCCTGATAGGAATAGATGTAGTTACTATCGAAGGGAAGGGCATAACAGGTGTAGATGTCTAGATCTGAATAAGGCTGGTAATTCGTATTACTATTTTTTACATATGCATACACATAAATTTACCGTTAATTTGTAATATCTATCCATTTGATATTACTTATATCGTCATTGATGAATGTTAAACACTATTGCAGGTTAGATGGACCTGGGACCCTTTGACCCTTTGGTTTTGAGTGAGCAGGCATCTCATCGCTCTCAGGACATATGGAAGAGACAGGTATCTTACTTAATCATTTTTACTATTCATCTAATACGTAGGTTATGTATTGATATGTTAATATAACTTAATATAGGCACCAAGTATACTTACAGTTAGATGACATGAGTTGGCAATGAAGAAGAGCGAGGAGCTCATACTGTTGGATCTACGCATGAAGAGGTACTTAGTGGAGGTAAGATTCATAGTTTTTAGCTAACTTCCATTCATCTAGATAGATTGGCACCTGATTACCTCCTTTATGGAGAGGTGGAGGCTAGAGACACATACATTCTATATGGTACACGGTGAGATGATTGTTATGCTCCATCAACCCTTATGGTTGATGGTGCTGCTGTCACTGGCAGCACCAATAAGAATTGGGAACATGTGGTGAGAAACCTATTAAGTGATGTTACACCATCTGATGATGTGAAGAGTGGCCACGTACAACTGTTGTGGCTAACTAGTAGATTGAGGATTATACCGAGTAATGCCGATGGGGATACGATGAGGCGTTATACCTATATGTATATCCTCCAATTGGTAGGGGGATTCTTATTCCTGGATTCTAGCTATGTGCATCTCATGTGCCTTCTCTTATTGGATGGCAAGGACGTATAAGTGGGGATCAGACTGTCTAACATGGCTATATCGATAGCTATGTAACATTGCATGGATCGCTATATCCGAGATCGGGGGGAGGGGGGGGGGGTGATGATTCTACTGCAGGTTTGAAAATAGAATCATTTCCCATACATTGCATCCCTTAGTAGGTCTAGCTTTATGATCACAAAGGATATTCCTTTGGCCAGTAAATGATGGATTGAGAAGAACAACACACAGAGACCTACTCATGTAGTTCAATCATATTGTGAGGTATTCGACTTGTAGACAAGTCATCAAGTATACTAGATATACTGTTTGATCTTGCTTTAAAAGTTCATGTCACACATGTTAATTTTTTTCCTCTTCTAACTCGCATACATTTCATTTCAAGTTGTATGGCAACCTTACTTAAAAGACTTCAATTTTTTCCTCCTTTATGCACAAACGATTGGGGTCTTTGGACAGCTAGGGTACCCCTCATCTGCTTCCACATTGTAGAGTTTTACTTTTCGAATTGCGTCATTCGATAGTTTGGTGGCTTTTAGACAGAGCCTTAACTAGTACAGACTAGCGAGCAACTATATTGGTAAGATTTAAAAGGTCATACGAATGTCGATTGGAGAGTAATGCATGATGGCACGTATGCATCGTTTATCCACACTTGGTTTTCGGTATGGACCCCGACTATTTGTAATGGTACAGGCAGCATACTTGTTAATACATAATACACTTTGGTGCGGTGATGAGTCATCTAGTAAGTACAATCAATATAACAACCTGTGTATAGCCTCATTTATCCTGTATTGTGATTGCTAGTTATGTTTCTTCCATGTAGGTTGACACCCTACAATCAGTTTAGTTAACTAATGACATACAGTTGGCCGATCAGATCGTTGGAGGTAACTTATAGCTCTTAGAAGACTATAGTGGTATTGTCTTGCACCATCTCTTTTCACAAAATCCACCACTTGATGAAGGCACCCTGTAAGACCCACAATCAGCTACCCAAAGTTTGACTCGTATAATTTAGGACGATTAGTTAAAGGATTTAATCAAGCCTAAATTATCAAATAAAGTTAAAAATATTAGTAAGAGTGATCCCGTAAATTCGAATTTAAGAAAATAAGTAATAAAATAAAAAAAATATAAAATTCCAAATTTTAAGTAAATAACTCGTTATTTATCGAAAATGCGTAAAATGCATTCCGATAACTAACGAATCGTTAGAGATAAATCATATATGTACTAAAAATCATAGAATGACCTAAATAATAAAATAATATTTAGGAATATTTATTTGTACTAAATATGAATTTACATGTAGGTAGAAATACGCGTAATTACTTAAAATACACAAAATTTGCTAAAATAATACTAAATAATTAAATAAAATTCATAATTAATTAAGGAAAAATAAAGAAAAATAAGAAAAAATAAGGAATGATCCAGATTTGGGTGTGGCAGCTGGGGAAAATAAAAAAAAAATTAGCCAATTAAATTAGAACAACACAAAAAGCAAATTAGAAGAAGATAAGGCAATTATCTAATCAAATTAATGCACAATAATTCCTCAAAACTTCTATAAATACCCCAAATTTTTTAGAAGCTCATTTTGGATGTTAGGAAGTTTAGAAAATTAGAGAGAGGTGAAATTGAGAGTAAATTAGGGTTTTAGAAAAAATCACAAAAAAACTATGCAGTAAACCTAGACCCGATAAGCAACTGGGAGTAGATGGCCACCACCACCACCACACGGCGGTGGCAGTACCTAGGTGGGCTGACATACCCATGGCCATCGACGATGGCTGGAGCCACTCAAACCGGTGAGTTCGATTTTTAGCACGATTTTTTGTAATTTTATAAAAATAGTAAATATTCTTAGAAAATTATGAATTTTGTTATTCAGGAATAT
This sequence comes from Lumnitzera littorea, assembly GCA_024138015.1. NCBI lineage: Eukaryota > Viridiplantae > Streptophyta > Magnoliopsida > Myrtales > Combretaceae > Lumnitzera > Lumnitzera littorea. The sequence continues at coordinate 11,926,930 of JAMXBB010000011.1, read as the reverse complement.
TTTAGTATTTAGTTTTTGGGAAAAATATTATTTTGATGAAAATATGTCTTGTAATATATGATCCTTAAAAAATCATAAAAAACCGAGTATGTTTTGATTTAGAAATAAATGACCTTAGGAGTATAGTTTTAAGCCCAAAATTTTTGTATAGACTACCTAGATGACATAGAACAGTTTCATAAAGCCCTTTTCAAAAATGAATTTTCAAAAATGAATTTTTGAAAATTTCAGATCATTTTTAAGCCTTAAAATGAGGTATAAAATGGATAATTTAGGGTTAATTAAGTAATTAAATAATTAATTACTGATTTAGTGAATAATTATATGTTTTAGGATGTTGAAATTTGATGAAGTATGATACTTGTAGCATTTAGGGTGTTAGATGTAATTATTAGGCTAATTATGTAGTAAATAAGTAATAGGGAAAAATAATAAATTTTAAGTTAATTTTGTAAATTAGGATAATTAGGTGTAAAGTCTAATTTAAGATGAATTTAGACATTTTGAAATGATAATTGATGTAGGGAGATGATAATTAGAGTGATAGAAATATTAGATGTATATTATGTATATAATAAGTGATAATACATAATATGCGATTATTGGAAATATAATAAATAGAAGATATTAGAATAAAAATTGATATTATTTAAATAATAGGAATATATAATAAATTTGATAGAAATCTTAAATTTATATAAATATATGAAAAATGTAAAAATTTCTCATATCAAGAGTAAATTCGGTACACTAATAAGGATTTAAGTGTATTGGGTGGAATAAAATACTGACTAGAGGTAATTATGGTATTTAGGATATCTGGAAGTAATGTGATTAATTTTATATTATGAGTTGAAACGAGTTTCTAGGGTTCGTGTATAAAACAGTACTTAAAAATTGAATTAGAATCTAATTTAGAAATCGATGCAAAAATTGAACCCGAACCCAAACCTCACCCTAAACTCAGAATAATTGTGAAAGATTTGAGAACCTAGATAATTGAATATATTAAACCTTAAGCCAAAGATAACAATAAGTGTTATAAAATAAAAATAAACTTATAATAATTATATGAAAACTGAGACAACGTTGGTATTATAGGAATCATTAGCGTGGATTGAACGAGTCTCACCTTTAGTGAGCAAGCGAGGAGTCAAGGTAAGTTGAGATTAATACAGTGTTATATTTTGAAGGCTTGAAATTATACTTGATTGTGTTTTTTTGAGCTGATGATATGATTTTGATTTGTTGCTTGGCTTGTATTATATGATTTGTATGAAATAATTAATTACCCTAAACTAGACCTAATCAAATATACGACCTGTAATCATAAATCGGACCTGCATAGCAACCCATTAGAGGAAACCTAGGATTCTCTGGCCAAATACCGACCTTTTCGAAAAGGATAGCGCTGGATAGCATAATGGGTCCCTTCTTCATTCTTAATCGAACTAAGCGACAGGTGAGGAGGTCGCAGCAAGAGTGAAGTCAATGGTTCGAAGGTAGTCGTTGGAGGAGCAGTGTTTTTATTGCACAAGCTTGGGCTTGGTCGTAAGCTGTTGCATTAACGGCAACTTCTCAACTCAGATTAGAGCGAGCGTAATTTCTCTAATCTCACAACCGGCTAGACAATGTCGTGCGATAGCATTTGCTTGAACATGCATTGCATCTAATAAGTTGGTTGACAACTTTGTTTGTGTTTGTGGTATAGTTTTAAGTCCTTCGTCCTGACTTACTGAGCCATGGTTGCTCACATCCCTATAGACATCATTATAGGTATTGGTTAAGAAGTGGCTTACAACCACCTTAAAGCTGGTAACTACTGAATCTTTGGAAGTGAGGAAAAATATTTGAAGAACAAATATATATTTTTAAGGTCTAAGCTCTTATCTCAGAATTTTTCATTTCTGAATAATGTATTAACTAGGAAATAGATTACGGTGAAACGTTATAAATGTTAATTGTAATAGCTGAATTCTAGTGTATACATATAACTTTTTTAACTTTATTAGGTAAATGACTTATTTAAATTACGAACTGTTTACTTCAAAGTAGGTTAGTCGTAGTCGCCTTGTATAGATCAAGTTTAGGATAGCGGTTGTAAGGTCAACTTCTATCCTAGAATGATTTATACGGCAGAACTATTACGACTATACTGGTTTGGGGCGTGACACACCTAACTTTATCAATCAGAGTTAATTGTACCTCAACCACTATGTGAAAAAGTTCATACTAGGGGAGATCAAACTGGGGTTGAACGAGGAAGGGGTTAAAGGGATTCGGATCTTCCATCTGTGGGGCAATATTCATTGACTTAGGTCAGATTGGTTCCAATTCAAGAGCTTCGCATGTTACACCATCTTTTCATTAGCCATTTCATGGTATGCCGGTGGCACTCTGCAAAAGATGTATCACACACTTGTAGAGCTCTACTATGGGTGAAGGGGTTATTTAACACCATCCACCTCTACATGTTAGCCCTATCCTGCCTAAAGACTTCTCAGACTCGTTAGATGTGCCTTCTATGGGTCCTTCTAAGAGACGACTATCACTATTATCTAGATATAAGGCATTTTTCGATCAGCGTAATGATTATCGTTAGATTTTATTTTCTTTTATATATATATATTCTGATTGTAATAGCAACTGATGCATCCAAACAGTGATTAAATTTTATTTTTTATTACTTTCTTGTCGTACGTATTTATGGTATCGACATATAAATACATTTTTTTTATCTTAAATACATTTTTTTTATCTAAAATACAAGTGTTTTACATTCTTATTATAATTTAAAAACACTCGCATAATCATTATATTTTCAAAATCTATGTTTAACTGACTTTGCATTACAATTACAATTACATGCCTATAATCAATATATACATGTAACAGAATTGCATTAGGCTATGTAATTTCTGTCGGATATTTGTATGAGTACGATAAAAAACTACAATTAAGTAAAAATTTTTAAAAAAATTTAGACCATAATTTGGTATTAACTTTTCCTTGGGGTTTATTTTCATATTATTTTTTGGCAAATACTGTAACAATGTACTAAACTCTTTAAGTTTTTAATCCTTGTACGTTTGACATGGTAATGGGTCTGAGTGTAAAATTAACCTCGGCATGTGGAAGTGGGGCTTAATTAAATTGAGTTGGGGTTATTCGATTGGGTTTGGATGATTACATATGATTTAGGCCTGAGTTAATGCATGTCTAACTTAATTGTGAATTGGTGATTATGTAACTACATGGATCGTGAGACTTCAAATCAAAATAGGCTAATGAGGTCATGCATTTAACGTGTTAAACGGATGGGTTCATTATTGGCTCGAAGTCATGCGATTTGAGTCTTTTGATTCTAGTTGTCCTCGAAAAAGTATGTGAACTTGGTCTTAGATTATATATGAAAATGGATTAATTAATTGTCAGACTTAAAACTTGTCTAACAAGTTGTGGGCTTAGTTAAATAGCTAGAATCATAAAATGACTTTGCCGTGGTGCTTTATTAGATCCTATTGATTTAAAATATCACAAATGGGATTATGCACTTTTGCTTCTTTGCTAATGGATTAGATGAAAGGCTTATGGCTGTGGACATATACTTAAAAATGATGATTGCTCATGTGCATACTTATGTTGTATTTATGTTAAAATTTATATTAAAGAGTGATGGCCTAGGGAGGTTGCACCACCCCATAGGATGGTTTGTTAGTCGTGTGTCACTAGTCAATTTGGTCTCTTGGTGGTCACCTTAGATCTTGAGGTAGCCAATCATCATCTTGCGGAAGTCATGGCTATCCTCGAACTTGTGTCGACCAGCAACAAGTTTATAGAACTTTTTATTGATTATTCCTTTCTTTTATTTTAATATCATATTTTTTAATATATTATTACACTATTAAATTAGCTATCGTTAACCAACTATAATCTGGCAAAACAGAGGTACTATTTTGTAGAAGTTGTAAAACATTGAGTAACTCATTGAAAAGATTTTGATAAGTCATATAGAAAAATAGGTATATAGTAAAAAATGAGCGTGACTTTTTCCTTTAAGAGAGATAGAGAGGGAGGGACACCATGGACTTTTCTGTAAAATTACATTTCATTTCTTTCTGTTTTATGAACCAAACGTCATAAAATAAAATAATCTATGCATGACAACCAACATTGTCTTCTAGAAGATAATATGTTGACATCTTGGTCAAGAGGATAGGACGCATAAGATAGCCATAGTTACATGCAGCAGCAAATGAAGCACACTTTCCAGCGTCAGACACGTTCTTTTTGGCTTCATTTCCATAGGCGGCTACGACTTTTTAGTGAAATGGGAAAGGGGAAGATACAAATAATGGGTGGTAGATGGGTCTGGGTGGTCGTTTTGTGGTCTGTGGTGGTGCGTGAGTGTGGTTTACGGTCATATTCAGGTCCGTGATGGTTTGTCGGCGTGATTCGAGGTCATGGTTTAAGTCTCTGGTGGGGTTAATGGTCTGCTACTGGGTATGGTGGCTACGTTTAGTGATGAAGTACAGAAAAAGAGGACGGGAAGGAGGAGAAGCCAATGAGGAAATATGATTAATGAATAGCCATTCATAACTATTTATTTAATATTTAGTGGATTTTTTCATTTCATCCAGATAGCTATTATGATTAAGTAAATATTATAATATACTATTTTGTAGAATGGTTTCATTTCCCTTTTATCCAGTAAAGTAAATAAGTTATTTATATTTACTTAATTTACACTTAACCCTTCATCTTTAAAATCGATAATTTAGATTTCCTTCTCTTTAAAAATATGTGCTTTTATTTTTATTGTTTACCATTAAATAAAATAATAAATGGCAGTAAATTAAAAAAAAAAAACATAAAGTCATGGATGAACCACTATGTGGGAGTTCAAATATTCTTTTTATTTTAATGTAGGGTCCAAATACTCAATTTAAAATAAAAAGGCTAAATATATATAAGTGGCATTATCTTGTTCCCTTTTTTTTTTTTTTTTAATTCACTCACAAAACATTAAAACCGCTTAAGTGCATTGATTTTACATCTACTGAGTTCCCTTTTGTTACCATGTGTGTTCTGAGAGACCGACAGAACACTTTGGACCATTTGATTAAAGGAATATTTCGCCGGTTCTGCTATTAAATCCAATAGTAATGCACACGGAAGAAGATTGGAGTAGCCTATGCATACATTATTTTAACAGATCTATATAAACCGGGTCTATATTATAATATTATTCTTCGTGTGCTTAGTGAGAGATAAGCGATTGATGAATGTCTACGATTATTTTTCCCCTTTTTTCCTTTTATTTCCTGCAAAAGAATGTTAACTGGAGCGTCTAAAGGAGATTTACGTGTTTTTTACTTAATCGATTTACATTTATATAAAAAATTCCAAGAAAAATGAGATTAAATAAACCAAGGAACCAAAAAAGTAGTTGCTTATTCCAAAAAATTTACATGTCATGGTGTATAATACAAGACATTCTTTCACGAATCAATGAAATGCAGAGATCACATCATGAGCTCCCTCCAACACCCTGGAGAAGATCATAACCGTCGAAACCGGCACGCTTATCGCCGTCAACGCCACCATCCCAAGAGCAATGCTCGGCCTAGTATTCATGAGAAGACGCTGCAACAACCCAACCAAGAAGCACACGTACTCATCATAGGAACCGTAACACTGCTTCTCCCACTCCATCCAATCTTCAGGCGGCCCGTAGTTTCGCTCCATCATTTTCATCTCATGTATTCGTTTCCTCAGTATCACCATGCTCTCGTCCATGAACCGCCCACCGTAGTCCCACCCGCACTCGTTGTCTCTCTTGGCCGCCATAGTTCTGCGTCTACACCTCCTTTTAGGGCAGAGCCCGGATTGGCAATGCGGCTTTGACCTTGCATAAGAGGAGGTGAAGTTTAAGGATGGAAGCATAGAGGAAGACAGAGAATGAGGGATAATTTCCATTTTCATTGCAGGTTTTGGTTTTGGTTTTGGTGTTTGTTTTACGTTGATTCTCAAACAGATCTTGCGATGTATTTATAGATGGTATTTGCAAGTGTAAAGAAACATCAGGGGATATTCAGGAAGCTGGTATGACAATTCGACGCGTGTCTGCTAAATTTACGCAGCATATGCTATGTCCTGATTGCCATGCAACGTGTCTGCCAGTCATTGGATATTGTGTGGTTGGAGAGCCGAGAATGGTCTTGTCAGTTAATGGCCGGTTCTTTTTTAATATTTTATGACATTATTAATCAACAGGAGATTATTTAAGTCTTAGATCTAAAATAGACTCTGTAAGCCTTTTGACTCTGCCTATTGCAGGTTGCTGTTGGATTTCGTAGGATCCAAGGCTTAACGTTCGATAGACATTATTGGAAGCTATCACATAAATAAATATTATCTCCGAATACATTTGGCGTACGGTTTATATTCCTCTAGATCGAGCGACTGTTATATTTAGTAAATGCTTGTTTTGCTTCTTCTTTTTTTAAGATATTTTCTTAAAGACATGTATATCAAATGTAAATTACAAAGCAATCAGAAAGGCAATTATAAAGAAGCTACTCACTCAAAGAAATTCCCTTTGATTTTTATATAAGTTCATGAAAAATCATATAAAAGGAAAATGCTTACAGCATGAAGTCTAATAAGGAGTTTTAAATAAATATTTACTAATAAAAGGGCAATTACATTTTTTTTTTTGGTGTAACATCTAAATTCACTATATTAATCCTATCTTTTATTTTAATGAAATGACAATAATTATTATTCCAACCGCTCATAACTTGTGAATCTATATTATATTAAAACTTGCACGTCCCTAGTCCTCCAATGTGTTCCTACCGAAACTTATATTTTCAGATTACCAAAGATTAAGCTACACTCGGTAACAGTACAGTAGCAACGGCTAGAACTTGTGTCAACTGCCCCGTTCATCAATTCCAGCCTAATAAACATCACACAAACAAAAACTGAGAAATTAGTCTCGTGGAAGGGTACATTCAATCTTACCTTTCTATTTTAGTATATATATATTTTGCAGGATTAACTTTTCTCTCATCAAAGGGGATCAGGTTAATAGAAAAACGATATGGTCAAGTTAATACGGGCACTTTGGAGACGCATTTTCACTTAAACTTGATAATTCCATTGGTTGTTTCCTCAACTTTGTTGCCAACAAAAATTTATGCCACGTCCAGCTTATGCTTTATTATTGCCATCGAACTCGCAAGAATGGAAAGGTTGAAAACATGTTTGAAGTAATGGTAATAGTAAATAATAATGATATTTAAATATATATCAATATATATTAGAATTTTATTAATATTTATTTCTCATTTATTAATATATGTTATGTATTAATACCATCGAATATCTTTTGGTCTTTCTTCAAAAGTCTAGGGCCCAACGGACTTAAGATCCACAAAAAATGACATTGGTTATCATGCTCTTGCAAGGGGGAAATATATTATATTTCTATTAGAAATAGATCTTCTAAAGTTTCTCTTTCCTATAGTTATAAAAGTAACATAGTTATAAAAGTAATGGTTGGTGTTATCTAAATTTTTTGAAATATCTTTTGACGATATCATGATTTTTAAAAAATTTAAATAATAATAACTGTTATTTTTTTATTTTACTTTAGAAAATAAGAATTTTAAAGGATTGATTTCCTTTTCTATCGGTTATTATATCTAGCAATAATATTTTTTTTTACCAATATATCTAGCAGTGATTAGCCAGAGACAAATTAAAACTTGTAAACATACCGTTTTCACTAATCACTATATATATTATAATTATAGGAGAAGAAAAACGAACACAGTCAACCCCATCAAAATATCAGTATTCACTCCACTGATTTAAAAAGATATTAGCATCTTGAAAATATACGTACAAGTAACACAATAGCCTAGCAATTCATAAAATAATATATACTTTTAGGATAAACTTTTTTACAATTACCAGTGCAACGATTGCCTTGCCCGCTTCTACTAGCTGGTTACACACGCGTATACATTACACAAGAATAAACAAAAAAAAAAAAAAAGCAGAAAAGACATTTCAAAAGAAAAGTATCGTAACGCGTGGCGATGACCATGAACAACTGGTGGGGGCTTGAACGCCTCTAAAGTTGCAACTTAAAATATTAATATAGGAAAGAGAGAGATGGAAAAAATATTCAACATACAAAATATTGATGGGCTCTTCAACCTGTTAAAATTTGATACGCAACCACTCTAGGCTTAAGCCCTAAGCTCAATCTAACCAAACCTAAGAAACTCTTTAATGGCTAGGATACATGAGATAATGATAAGACACTAAGTTAATATCCATCTTTGATATAAATGGGACACGTTAGATATCACAAGCTCACTCTTCCATACTTACAAGAAAGGATTTCTTTTACTAATTCTCCTTTAACTACCGATTTTAGTCCACTATAAATATCAGTCAACCACCTAACAGTAAAGCTCTCTACTTTTCCATGCACTAAAACTTGCTTTTTACTCACTAGTATACTTTACTTTTCAGAATACATTGCTAACTTAAATATTGAAGTGGTCGCATTTGATAACATCTCGTCATCTTCTTATAATATTTTATTTTGTAAGCTTATCACGTGTAAAGACCAATCATTACCAATAAATATCCTGAGATGATAGATGATTATTAATAAAATTTTGATTCGTTATAATAAAAACACATTATTTTTAAAATATATTAATTATATTTTTATATATCAAAATTTTATTAACATATTGTCAAAATGAAACAAGAAGTCCTTTTCAAGTGCAAATTGTGGCTTGTAATATAACATCTTCAAATATATAATGACCTCCATTACCTGGAGGGATAAGAAAAAAACAAGAAGGAAAGTGTGTAAAAGTAAAAGTTGTGGCCAATTAAACATCATATTCAAAATACTGCATACCATTTTATTCTACGGTAACATTTGATTGTAAGGATAGGATAGGATAAAGAGAATTGAATATAATAAGTATAAAAATGACTAGACAGTACAAGTTTATTGTACTATATTTGATTTTTATAGTATTGGATATTCAAGTCTC
>JAMXBB010000011.1:11169096-11192459 GCA_024138015.1 Lumnitzera littorea | reverse complement strand
ACGAGTGTTCAACGTTGTTGACACTGAAGCCGCAGAGCATGTTCACGTGTAACATAAATGGAACCGAAAGCGGTGCTTATTATTTGCTTGGTGCTGTTCCTAGTGATCCTATACTCAATGTCAGCAAGTGTAATGATAGTGTCAGCGTTCCGATATCACAATCGGCAAGAGAAATGCTTATGGGTAACGGATCTTTGCTCAGAGAGGCGTTAATGGAGGGGTTTGAGGTGCATTATACTAATACATATGATGAACAGTGTGGGAAGTGTATTGGTATTGATGGAAGATGTGGGTTTGATTCTGTTTTGGGTGAGCCTATTTGTATTTGCGGTGATGAGATATGTTCCATTACAGGTAAGTGTTGCATCCAACGTTTCTAGTTTGATGATGGCATATATTCATGTGGTTCTCAAGATGTCTACGATTGAACTATGCTTATATTTACAACTTGGAACTGATAATGGGTGCTGAAATTTTTAATTTTTTCTTACCCATTTTTGTGAAAGATCTAATCAAGTTTTGGAAAACATGTCAAAGTTTTTCATTTTTTTTTTTCTTATTAATAAGTTTCGAGACACTCATTAACAGAAATGCTACGGCTTTTGGTGAATGGTAGTCTACACTATATTAAATTGTTTGGGGAAGGGGAACAGGCTGGAGTTGAAATTAGAATTGTCCTGTATCGTCAAACCTAAGCTCGTGCACTGACAGTGAGCAAAGGGAAAGCTAGTTTCTTCATTCATAGTGACTTTGGCCCCTATTTTGTGCTTGTTTATGGAAAAATTAGTTGTTAGAATCATCAATAGAATTTGAAGTTTAGCCGAAATTACTCCATTTTGGTAAAATCATCTGCACAGCTTCAAGCTTTTGAAGCCTGGCAGAGGAGCCCTGTAAAAAGTGGGTTATACAAGAGATCGCGGTATTATGCCTTGGCATAGAGCTTCCAAGCGAACCAGGCGTCTTTGCACCTTCTATGGCTGCAGCAACCCATCTCTGCAATTTGCAGTTAGGTCGAATCAATTGATGCTTTAATTAAAATTATGGAGCTATTTGTCATAAATGGTTCAAAATCGAGTGCTTTATCAGTTTGATAATTTGAAAGTAATCCTCTGATCAAGCAGTATTATCCTCATTCTGCTCAGCCTAATGATCCATATATTTGCATCAACAAGTGAGTGCATTGATAAAAAGGGTTAACAAGAAATATATGAGATGAGCAACTCAACTACATAATATTTTCTGATAAGTGAATGAACGTGTTGTGGTTTGCTACCTCTCAGATTACATAAAACTTTATCTGATTATACTGAATTTATTGTTGCAGGGAAGAAAAATGGAGTCTCACTTGGGATAGGTAAATTCTATTTTCTGCTTTACATTCCTTTCCCTTATGCGGTTCGTTGATCAAGACAAGACAGTTGAAGTGAATTGTTGATACATAATGTGAATCCGCCTATCATGCAGGCCTTGCCATTGCTGGAGCAGGCATAACTGGTATTCTACTGGGATTCTGGATTTTCTCTTGGCAACAAAAGAAGAAGAGAAAGAGAGCTGCAACAGCAGAAGCACAAGCACAAAGCGCCATCACGAAGGACATCACTCCCCCTTCAAGCAAAGAAGGGCTTCTTCCCTTATCAACTTCTAGTTACTCTACGAGCACCCCTTCTTTTATGACCACGCAAACTGACCTCGAGAAGGGAAGCACTTACTTTGGTGTTCAGGTGTTCAGCTATGACGAGCTGGAAGAGGCGACTCAGCACTTTGATTCTTCTAGAGAACTTGGGGATGGTGGATTTGGAGCTGTTTATTATGGTAAGAGGACAAAGCTCCCTCTTATCTATACATTCAAGTAATAGCTTTGCTTGTGGAGTCTTTGCTCTTATAATTGTACACATCAATACTTGAGATACGACCTTAGATCCATGATTGACTGATCTAAAAGATTAAACTTAATGAATGGAACATGTCTTGTATAATTATAGATTTCTATTGGTGTTAATGATAGTTTGATATTGTATTTTTGATAGGTGTACTCCAAGACGGACGGGTAGTAGCAGTGAAGCGCCTATATGAGAACAATTTCAAACGTATGGAGCAATTCATGAATGAAGTCGAGATCCTGACACGCTTAAGGCACACGAATCTGGTGACACTCTATGGATGCACATCAAGAAGAAGCAGAGAGCTCCTCCTTGTATACGAGTACATTCCTAATGGGACGGTAGCTGACCATGTGCATGGAAAGAAAGCTAGCTCCACACTGCTTCCTTGGAATGTTCGGTTGAACATCGCAATAGAAACTGCAGATGCACTGGCTTACCTTCATAAATCGGATGTCATCCATCGCGATGTGAAGACTAACAACATTCTCCTGGACAACAGTTTCCGCGTCAAAGTGGCGGACTTTGGTCTCTCTAGGTTGTTCCCTAATGATGTCACTCACGTTTCGACTGCACCACAAGGGACTCCTGGCTATGTTGATCCCGAGTATTACCAATGCTATCAGCTCACTGACAAGAGTGATGTTTATAGCTTCGGAGTGGTATTATGTGAACTTATATCATCAAAGCCAGCGGTGGACACTAACAGGCACCGGCAAGATATAAATCTAGCCGGTATGGCCGTAAGTAAGATTCAAAGCCATTCCCTGAATGAGCTGGTCGATCCTTCTCTAGGTTTTGACATGGATTCTGGTGTGAGGAGGATGACCACATTGGTAGCAGAGCTGGCCTTTAGGTGTTTACAACAGGAGAGGGAATCGAGGCCTACAATGGAAGAAGTTTTGAAGAGTCTGCTTCAGATTAAGGACGAGGAGATCAGCATGGAGAAAGCCGAGGTGGTGGATATTCGCACTGACGATGTTGGGCAAATAAAGTCTACTCCACCACCATTTTCGCCGGATTCTGTGGTGATCGATAAGTGGATCAGCAGCTCCACTCCGAATTCCTACTAGCAGCCTAGCTTGCCTCTTTTGCGATTCTCTTTTCTTTTCTTTTTTTTTTTTTTTTTTTGGGATAATTACTAAGTTGATTATGAAGATCAATCTACACTCACGTTGACATATGAGTGCTCGCCTAAATTTTGTTTTCTAAGTATTGATTTGGGTGTCCATACAAGAAAAAAACTGATTGGCAACAACAACTTCGCTTGATGTACATAATATTTGTAGCCAATTAATATCAATAACATTAAGATGTTTCTGATTGTAACACATCATAGTACTGTCTATCCCTGCTAACATTTGATTTTCTTTCCAACAACTAAGGTTGCGGGTCGGATACACCAGCAGTTCCGATCTTGCTAGTGCGCCCACCTAAAACTCTAAAAATTTTTGCATAAAGCTCCAAGGCCCCATTAGGTTTTTGTGGAATAGGATTTTGAAGAATTCAATTAGAATCATAAGGTCATACGTCCAATCTTCTTAGCCCACATTCTCATCAAGCAATCTTCAAGTTTTTGAATTCCTTGGAAAGTTATTACGAGAAATTAAACAAACAAAGCACAAAGTACGTCTTTAAGATGCTGATGTAATACCTAAAATTTATTGAGATTCTTAGGCTTAAACATGGTTTTAGGTGGAAAAAAAAAATAAATAAATAAAGAAAAGGGCATACTTAACTGTACACTCAGTCGACGTATGAATTCAATTTTCCAATCATCCCGTATGTTTTCCATTTGAGTCAAAGTCTTCTAGATAACGTGGTCAAGAAGTTAATAGCTGCTCTTTTCTGCTCCTTGAGTTGACTCATACTTTCACGTATACACACACGAGAAGCCAAAACATGATGCACCTAACAAAAAATTTCTTAGAAATTAAGAAATTATAAAGTAAAAAATACAAGGAAATACAAATCGTGATTTAGCTTTTTGCACTTTTTGTTTAAATGATCCTTTATAACATAGTTTTTTTTATAAATTCAAGATTTAAACTTAACACCATATTGAAAATTTGTAATTACCACCAAGCTTGTAATTTTGCTGTAAGTTCTTTTTTATTTTTTGTTGAAGAAGAGAAGCTTCTTTGCTTAACCATGACTAGAAGAATACAAGAAATGGCCCTAGAAACAAGATCGCTATGAAGTTGCTCAAGGAAAGTAGATGAAGTATGAAATCACCAATCTAAAGGGCACATCCTCTTTTGGCACAAGTAGCTACTCGATCAGCTATACTATTAACTTTTTGAGAAAAAAAAGAAACAACAGATAAAGTCTAAATTAAAATGGTCATGCTTAATTTCCTCTAGCAACTGTCTAGAAGACTAAGAAGTAAAAGACTCATGACCGTTTAGAGAGTTAACTGCATTTGTAGCATCTAATTCTAAAATAACCTTCTTCAATCCATTAACATGGATCAAGTTGAGCCCTTCCTTAATAGCCAGACATTCTATAAACTCAGGATTCGTCCTAAACACCTTTTTCGCAATGCCCAGCACAGCTTGGCCTTTCTCATCTCTTACTACCCCACTTATCCCCCTTCTCCTATCCACTTGTCACCACTTGCTATCTACGTTTAATGTCAAACATGCATTTTGTAGTAGGTTCCATCTATTGGAAGGTAACTCATCTTCTTGATTTTCGATGATAGTACATCTCTATTATGTCCTACTCCATTTTGCCTCAAAACCTTTTGATATTGTCTATACAAAATTGAGGATCTAAAACCTTAGAATCATACATAGCTTTACACCACTCAAGCCATATCCCCTAACAAATTGAAGCAACTTTTGCTAGTTCCTCCTTCCTTCTAATGTTGCTCAGATCTTTAAAAACAAAAAAAAAAAGAAAAGAAAAGAAAACTTATTCGATTTCTCTATATTTTAATATCCATAGCCCTAAACCATACATATTCAACCTAACAGGCTACACCAAGGGAGGATAAGGTTGGTTATCTTTAGGGAGTAGGTTTGAACTTCACAAAAAGTTTGAAAATGAAGATGGAATGTGCGTAGATAAGGCAAAACCATGATTAGTTTCTCAAAAATGACGCATCAAGGAATTACGGAGGACTCACGAATCAACTCGATATGATATACAAGCTAACTCGATAAGAGTACTCATTACTTAGCCTTTCTTAAAGGTTAGGATAAGAGTAAGAAAAGCTAAGTAAGTACGGGATGCTTTCAAAGGAAAATATAATATATTCTAATAAGGATGATTTTGATCTTGTGACTACAAAACATAAGGGTATTTATACTCGAAATATTAGGGTAATCTACTAAAATGGAAAAAATTAAAGGGGTATTTTCTAAAAGAAGTAATGCACAAGGAATGTAAAGGGTTATAACTGAAAAGTCGAGAAAATAAATGATTGGTGTTGCAAATTTCATCACGTAATCGTTTGGACATTTAGCTAGCAGTCGGTAGCGATGCTTATAGAGGAATAGACAAAATTGTACGGTTAATCTGGCTATTGCGTAGTTGAGATGCCGAGCTAAGTTGAAGATTCTTTTAAGGTGAATTCAGTTTAAACAAGCTTTAAGAAGCTCAAAATTAGGTGGTCGAGTTGTTGGATGAATGAGCTAAGTTGTTGGTTGGGTGCTCCTTAGGTCGGTATCCAAAGAGAAGCATCAAGCGCAGAAGAGTTTCACTTAACCATGATATCAGGTTGGTAGGCTAAAGTAGATAAGAGTTCTCTTATTGCGAATCGTGACCAATAATAGACGAGGTCGGTCACTGGATGAGTTTAAGCTTACGGAAAGCTCGAAAAGAGTTAATGGGGAAAGGTATGAAATGGGGCAAAAATGATGACTGAAACAGTAAACAAAAACCTACGAATAGCTCTAGAGGATATAATGAACCAATGGAATTTCTGAGAACTCATGATACAATTCGATATGATATACGAATGGGTTCGATGAGGTTATTCGTCACTTAATCTTGCTGATGGGAAATGATAAGAGTGATGTCGAGAGTAAACAATAATGTTTATGCAAGAAAAAAAGTATTCAAAAGTGTATTGAAGATAATCTGATCTTTTACAACTACAAGTATAGGGGTATTTATACTTACAAGTTATGGCAACTTACCCTAAAGGGAAAAGACAAAAAAGATATTTCCTAAAGAAGTAATATACACGATACATTTGAATATTATCTAAAGATTCTTTTGGTTTTTTAACAGGAAGATAGTGTCTATTTGAATACAGATGAAGGTGACCATCTAACAATAGTTATTGATCATTCGACATAATAGAAATATTATGAACTAGAAACCACTATGAATTGATTACCGTGTAATTAAATCTTTTCACTAAATATTATTCCAATTAAATCATTACATGTAATGTCACCTTAATCGTTTACTTGGTTACCAAAATAAATTAAACTTAATAAAACTTATCGTGATCATAGGCTTATAATTTACATTATCTCAACTAAGTGGCCTTTGATATCAACTTCCTAATTAATTTAAGAGAGTGATAAATTCTATCTTAACTTATTACTGTCATCTCTATATTACATGTTATACTCAATATCATATTATTTATAATCTAAATTAAAACTGCTTTTAATGACATTAAAGTGCGGCATTCCGTATATAGGATATATGAAAGTCTCAAATTTATGGATTATTTACACTCGTTCATATAGAGGAGAAACTCATGATATTAGACATGTGCTATTCTCTATTAGTGAGTCATGTTAAGTTTTCCTATTTAACTTTAGGTATTCACTTATATAACTTGAATATCTTTTCCTTGGTTTAGTAAGATAACCTTAATTATATAAGGTGTTAGTCTAAATATTTATGTTCCCCCTACATATTTATTTGACTAAGGACAAATTTTAGATAACATGATATTATAAAATCTCACTAATAATACACCTTAATTATTATTATTCCATATGCTCTAATTATTTGTGAAACTTTATTATAAAATATATATAGATAGAAAAATATATAAATATAATAAATACTTATATTTTATAAATAATATTCACAAATACATTAAAAAATTTCTTAACATATTATGCACAAACTACTACATGATTTTAGGCATAAAGAAGAAAAGGATATATGTGTAAGATTGTGCACTAAGTCAATTTACGAACTCAATTTTCCAGTCTCTTTTGTATTTCTTTGGAGTCACTGTCTTCTAAGTAATGTCATCAAGAAGTTGATATTTGTATAAATTCAAGAGATTTAAAATTTACTTTGTAATAATATTGAAAATTTGTAATTTCCCTCAAGCTTGTAATTTTATCGAAAGTTCATAATTACTCCAAAAGCTCGTAATTTATCAGAACAATCCCTAACCTGCCCAAAGATTGTAATTTATATTAAATCCCGTAAACGCATAACATTTCGTGCTTTCTCTATAATTGGTTATCGGTAAGAATGTTCCCAAATTTGTTGTACTTATTCGTATACAATTCAAACAGTCGAAAATATCTATTCGTACATACCAACTTGCCCAACAAGCCAATCCCCCTCCTCGTAATTTCCCTATTCCATTACTATGACTATTCACATATGAAAACATCAACCATTTTCACTTTGCCCTCCTTTCATTCCTTCTGAGTTCTGAGTACTTCAAAGTATTATCTATTTATCTCTGTTAAAGCTCGAGGGAAGAAAAATGATTCACCCCACTTCTCCATTACCTCTATGGCCTGTGACGATCTTCCTAAGCATAACCCTGATATCTCCACGAGTTCCGATATGTTTGTGCGTGGACGATACGCAGTTCTTGAACTGCAGCTCAACAATCCAATGTGGGGATTTGACTAATATAGGCTACCCCTTTTGGGGATCGAATCGCTCTAGCTACTGCGGCGGTGGGGATGAGTATGAGCTAACCTGTGAGGATGACACAACTCTTCTATTAAAAATTGGCGATCTGGATTATCGACTGCTCTGCTATGATAACTCCACAAGGAACTTTACCGTCGCTAGAAACGATTACTGGGACACTCTGTGCTCTTCATCTTATGTCAATTCCTCTCAAGATCCCTCCCCATTCGCTTTCACTTCCGACACCGTTTCGAGTAATCTGACCTTCTATTATGGTTGCGAAGCCCAATCATCTGTCGTTCTATCAAGCCTTACAACTAGCCAGTTTAGTTGCACAAGAAATGGAAGCATAATCATCGGGTATTTTCTCACCAAGAAAGTCGAGGATATTTCAACTTCTGGCGACCTCACGAACTTCTTGATTTACTTTATGGCGTGCCAAGCTAGCGTGATCGTTCCAGCATACATATCGGCCATACAGACTATAGAGTCTAATACTCTTAATACCACCGTAGAGACCGCTCTCGAGCTGGGGTTCGGTTTGCAGTGGATCGATGCTGACAATGAGTGCATCGAATGCGATGAATCGGGGGTACGGTGCGGGCGTAATGAGAGTTCGGGTGATTTCGCATGTTACTGTTTTGATGGTCCAACCTCCTCTACATGCTCAGGTATTCTCTTAGTTTAGGATGTGATTAATAAGTGATCGCTTCCTCTTTTTTTTTCCCAACCTTTACATCGTTTTCGCTCTCTTGAAAATCCCGTCCCCTCTTTGAGAAACTACACCACATATCAGACATATTTTATTAACTGCACAAAATTATAATTTCAGGATCGTCGTCTTATATATTATTAGGTGAAAACATTTTAATTTTATCCGCTCAATACTTTTTATTATTTCTTAAAAATCAATCATGGAGTTGAGATTTGATTTCTTCTTCATCCTTTTCTTTTTCCTCCATGTTTGTTTATCCTGGATATTTACGTAAGAAAGAAAGTACTTAAAACTATATTAAAGATAATCTGATCTTTTGCAGCTATAAGTATAAGGATATTATACCTACAAGTTAAGGCAACTTACCTTAAAGGAAAAAGACAAAAATGATATTTCCTAAAGAAACAATATATACGATATAAAGGATAAAAATGAATATACAAAAAAAATAATCATTGGTGTTACAGATTCTATATATGATACTGTACATGTGGCGATACTACATTAGCAAGGTTTTTAGGAGATGAAACAAAAAGTACGGATAGATGGGTTTGTCCGAATTGGGATAGCTTAGTCAATTCGAACTCTCTCTCTTGACTTCTTAATAAGAAAGATGCCGAATAATTGATATGCTTGGCATTAGAGAGTAATCATTAACTTGGTATACTATAAAAGAATGGACGGTCATATGACATGACATTAAAGATGATTCGACAAGGAAGTATTTGGTCTCGATAGGGGTTGGTTGGAACAGAAGGATTCATCGTACTAGCCTTTCTAGTTCTTGGGCTTGGTTACGGGTCAGAGATCCAGTTGCCTGATTCCCATCGTTCTCTTTAGGTTATTTTGGATTTGGGATCAAATCTGAATGGTGTTTGCTCAATTCTCCATCAGGGTAATATGAACTGAGGTTGGCAATATTGAAGGCGTCAGAAACCCTATAGTCCTCAAGCAATTCCAACCTATAAGCATTGTCACAGATTTTTTGGAGGATTTTGAAAGGTCCTCCACTCTTGTAGATAATTTGTTCTTCCTCTTGTTCGGGAATCGTTCCTTGCTGAGGTTTAGCTATTCCAAGTCTTTTAGCTATACCAAGTCTTTCAACTAAAATTGTTTGGCTGACTTACCCTTAGTCTTTTCTCGCATTCTTCTAGTAGCTTGGTTGATGTGCCGAGTAACCTTATCATAAATGTGTTGAAGAGATTATGCTCTAATCGAGGCATTAGGGTCCTCTTGCATGGGTGCTAATATAAGGGCGTGGTTGAGAGGCAACTAGGGATTGAATCTATAAACAACTTTTGATACGGACTTGTGGATGAACACATGAATCCAATATTATACGTAACCAAAGGGGGTGGGTCCAAGCCATAAGATGGCTTAAAAAGTAAATGATAGTCGAGGGAGAGCAAGGGTTCCCATGCAGCGATGTTGGATATAATACACCAATGCTTACACAAGCTCAGGTCGCACTTAATATGATGCATAAGTGTGGTCGAAGGTTACTCGCCATACACTCAAATGGGTTAGATAAGAGTAGCTCAAGAGCAAGAGGACACTTAACTCAAGAGGAGGTAAAAAGTCCAGTGTATTCTTCTATATATCTTTTTGCGGTTGTTACATTATATGACTATTTATAGCACCTTGTTAGGGTAAGTTCTATGCTATAGATAATTACAAAAAAAGAATTCCTATTTGCTAAATAAAAAGGAAATTACTATATAAGGAGATACGAAATTGTGCATAGTAAATGTTGTTTGTTAGAAACAACAATACAGTTGTTAGTAAGGACAGTGTATGCTTGTTTTTACTATGATTCTGACAATATTGTGGTTCGAGCAAGGGTAGGCCTTTGTTTAGGCTTAGTTGGCATCAGAAGGGGCAGGACTATGGTTAGTTCAAGGATGACTCACCTTGGGTTGGCCTTGGAGGGTCGACTCCTGAGAGTCTTGGTTGGCTTCGGTACAGTGGAGATTGTTGTACTTAGATTTGGTGCTTGGACTATGGTTTTATAGAGGGTTTGGCTCGGCATGTGGGTTAATCACCTTAGCAATATCTTAGATAGCATGGATAACAAAGTAGCTCGGTAAATTGGATTAGGGTAAGCATTGCTCTTCGGTGCTTAACTCACTTTGGATAGCTCGGTGAACCACTTGAGAGAGCCCTCGGGCTCAGGAGCATGTAATCGGTACTTGATCCCTATCATCCCCTCCGGGTTGTTTGAGATTTGGGATCAAATATAGTTTAGTTCCTGGTTATTCATCTTCGGGAGTGTAAGGTTGGAGATCAGCAATGTTGAAGGACTCCGAGGCTCCATATCATTCAGGTAATTCAATCCTATAAGCGTTAGGATTGATTTTTTCAAGCACTCTAAAAGGTTCGTCGGCCTTGGGGGACAACTTGCTCTTCCTCAAGTTTGGGAATCGTTCCTTACTAAGGTGTATCCAGACCAAATCGCCTGATCGAAATTCCCTCTTCCTTTGTCTTCAGCTTCATTTCTCAAGCTTAATAGTAACTCGACCTAGTTGGTCTACAACCTTCTGGCCTCAACTCTCTTGATGGTTGGTTAGTCTTCATCAAGCATTGGCTAGGGAGCTTGGTCCAATGGTAGTTCAAGGTTAAACCCACAGGCGACCTTAAATGGAGACATGCTTGTTATGCTATGGGCGATCCTGTTGTATGCAAACTTAATGATTGGTAGGCATAAAGCCCAATCAGCCATGTTTCGTCCGACAACAACTCGCAGCAAAGTTCCTACGGTTCTATTGACAACTTTGGTTTGTGGGTGGCAAGACGTACTGTATAGCAACTTGGTTCCCATTCGCCTTCATAATGTCCTTCAAAAGTGGCTCATGAACTTGGGGTCTTGGTTTGAAACAATAGTCTTAGGAATTTTGTATAACTTGATTACTTCTTGTAAGAAAAGAAAAGAGAAGAGATAGCTAAAGCATTGTTAGTTTTGGAACAGGGCACGAAATGCGCCATCTTGCTAAATTGATCCACAACTACCGTGATGCAGTCCTTCCTTCGGGACGTCCTCAGCAATTCTAACATGAAGTCCATACTCAGTTCAGATCATGGTTTGGTTAAGGTCGGTAAGGGTTGGTAATGTCCTTATTCGGCTTGACTCTTCACTTTTCAGCAGGTTACACACTTTTCTAGCATGGACTGGACATCTCTCTTAATCCTTGGCTAAAAAAATCTGGAGGATAATACCTCATAAGTTTGGTGCTAGCCAAAGTGTCCTATTAATCCCCCTTAATGCACTTCACACACTAGCAGTTCTCACATGAAACAGGTCGGGATACATAGCCTCCTCTTCCTAAATATGTATCCATCATTTCTGTGATAGTTGTCAAGTGTCCGTCCTTCCTCACAACGGGTGTAGATAGGACCAAAGTATGGGTCCTCAGTATATAAATTCTTGATGGTTGAAAAACCAAATAGCCTCGTCTACAGCTCGGTTGGGAGGGTATGTTGTCTCGATTGGGCATTGGCCACTACATTGTTCTTTTCGTTCTTATATTTTACGATATAAGAAAAACCCTCCATGAATTCAACTCACTTGGCTTATCTTTAGGACAACTTTGGTTGGCTCTTCAAATATCTTAAGGATTCATGATCAGTATAGATCACAAATTCCTTAGGCAGTAGATAGTGTTGCCACACCGTTAGGGCTCGGATTAAGGAATAGAAATCTTTGTCATAAACGGAGTAGTTGAGTGTGGCTCCTTGAAGTTTCTTACTGAAATAAGTAGTAGGTCGGCCTTCTTACATCAGCACGGTACCTATGCCTAGTTCGGACGCATCATACTCTACTTCAAATATCTTGTTGAAGCTTGGTAGAGCTAGGATAGGGGCCGTAGTTAGCCTCTCTTTCACTTCCTCAAAACTCCTCCTCTCTTTTTTATCCCATTTGAATTTAGTATTCTTCTTTGAGAGTTCGATGAGTGGGGTCACAATTGCACTGAAGTTCTTGATGAATCGATGATAAAACAACGCTAGGTAGTGGAAACTTCTCGCATCGGCAGAACAGGTTGGCTCATGCCATTCTATGATCACTCTTATCTTCTCTTCATTGACTTGGATGCTACCTCCGCTCATAACAAATCCTAAGAAGATTACCTTGGAATGGCAAAAGTCGCACTTCTTTAAATTGGCATAGAGCTATTTAGCTCGGAGTTTCGCAAGCACTTGTTGAAGATATTCTCGGTGAGTCTTCAGGTCAGGATCGTACACTAGAATGTCATCAAAATAAACCACGACAAACCTTCCCAGTAATTCTCAAAGCATATGATTCATAAGTTACATGAATATGCTTGGCGCATTGGATAGTCCAAATGGCATTACAAGCTACTCATATAAACCATGTCATGTCTTGAATGCAGTTTTCCACTCATCTCCTTCACACATTCGAATCTGATGGTGTCTAGATTTGAGATCTATCTTAGAGAACACTCTTGCTCCACTTAATTCGTTTAGCATATAATCAAGCCTGGATATGGGATACCTATACTTGATGGCTCTTCAATTGATGGCTCGGATATCTACACACATCCTTTAAGAACCATCCTTCTTCGGTACCAACAGGGCCGATACAGCACAGGGGCTCAGGGACTCATGCACATACCTTTTCTTCATGAGGTTGTTTACTTGCCTTTGCAATTCGACATCTTATTTAAGGTTTAGCCTATAGGCAGGCTTGTTTGGTAGTGTAGCTCTTAGCTGTAGGTTAATCGCATGCTCGATGCCTCGAATTGGGGGTAGACCCTTCAGTAGTTCCTTTAGAAACAGGTCGGCAAAGTCCTCCAGTAGGGTTTTTATCTCGATCAGCAGCTCTTCCTCCCCGAGTCTCATCTCTAGAAGTCTCCTGACAAGCAGATAGGTCGGTCCCTCTAGCTCCATTTCTCTTTTCAATTTGGCTCAGGTTAGTACCAAAGCCTCCTCCTTCAGGGTTCAACTAAGTTTGGACTGCATGACTTTTGCATACTTGGTATTCATGGGGCTCAATTTCAATATTCTTCCTTCATGCTCTATAAAACATGTGTTCCTCTTGCCGTTATATATAACTGTTCGGTTAAACATCCATGGTTGTTCAAGTAGAAGGTAAGATGCACTCATGGTAGTACATTACAAAGCATTTCATTTCGATACCTATCTATACAGATCGACATAGAATCTTATTTGTTCACTTGTAAGGCTCCCTTATTATTGAGCCAATGAAGCTTGTAAGGTTTTAGGTGAGGCATTGATAAGGATCGAATCTTTGATGCCAAGATGATAAGGAATCTAAGGATCAATCTAGAAAGGAAAACAATAGTAAATCTGGAAATGAACAAGAATAGGTATTCAAGGAAAATGGGTACGAAGAACATGAAGGGTTTTGATATTGAATGTGGATGGATATAACTCACCAAGACACAAACACGATTCGGGGTTTGAGCTCGAAATAGAGTTTAATTCAACTTACGAACACTAAATATTGCTCGAGATTTCAAATGAAGGTTTGATGCAATTTACTAATTGGTTCAAATGAAGGGGTTCACTATAATCTGAGAATAAGATTGATAAGAATGCATGGACGATTAAAGAGTCTAATCAACACTCGATAATCTGGTAAATGTTAACTCATATGTAGCCTTGCTC
This sequence comes from Lumnitzera littorea, assembly GCA_024138015.1. NCBI lineage: Eukaryota > Viridiplantae > Streptophyta > Magnoliopsida > Myrtales > Combretaceae > Lumnitzera > Lumnitzera littorea. The sequence continues at coordinate 11,178,368 of JAMXBB010000011.1, read as the reverse complement.
GAAAGAGGGAAGTTTCACTCTATATATATCTCTGTATATCTATCTATATCTGTCGATTTAAGTACAAATGTTGCTTTTTATAGCAAGTCCTAAACCTTAGTGGTAAAATTGTAAATAAAGTACAAGGCCATAAACTCTAAAGAATCGGGCCTATAAATAAAATAAAAGGGAAAGCATGTACAATAATATAAAATTATGTGTTTTATGGAGCTCGGCATGCAATCATTCGGCATGTCTTGGGAGGAGTAGTATCCAAACCAGACGAGGTCGGCGGTTGGATGTACAGGTTTAGGAAGGGATCCCCACCGTCTCGCATGGCTTGGCCAAGATATTAGAGAGGTTGGCTCATAATTGCCGAGTCATAGAATCAGTCGGTACGAGTCCCGCTCTGATGTGCTAAGTGGTTCTTTGGTTTTGATTACTCGACTGTGTGATCTCTCGACACTTTGGCTGATGATAGACCTGATGTCGAGTGTTCATTTTCCTTCCTTTCATCCTTTTGGCTGCAGTTTGGCCTTAGCAAGCATTGATAGGCCTTGACTTGGATATGGTTGGAGGCTAATTCCCATCATTACCGTATGTTTGAAAGGAAGTCGTCCTTGACATTAAGTATTGAGCATGGGTCGAGATGCCGAATAAACTTCTCTTCCCTTTTCTCTTCACCATGGGTACCGAGTGTCTTTAGATTTCCTTAATGCTCATGGGGATTAAGTAATAACTCTTTCCATCCTTTTGAATGGTGTAAGTGTTGAAAAAGCCGTCATGGATCACTTTCCGTCATATTCCTAAGGTCGGCCAAGAAGTAAATTCACAGCATTCATATGGACCACATCAAATTCAATCCCATCTTCATACTGTCCTACCTTAAATCCTATCTGCGTTTTTTTATGCACATAGACCATACCCTTGTCATTAAACTATTTTAGTCCATAGGGTCGGGGATGCGAATAGGTCGGTAACTTCATCTTTTCTATTAACTTGGCAAAAATGATGTTAGTGCAATTACCTCCATCAATAACCAAGGAATAGGTCTTCCCATTCACTAGGCACTACATGTGAAATAAATTTTCCCGTTGTCCGGGATCTGCCTTCAGGTCAGCTTGTTGACTCATCAATATATAAGAGTTCATCCAGATTTTTGGCATAGACATCTTCTTTGATCAATCATTCCTTCGAGTTCTTATCACTTTGACTCTCGATTTGAGCCTCGGGCCCTTCGCCCTTTAAGACCATGACCCTTTTATTTGGGCATTGGGACGTAATGTGTCCGTAACCTAAGCATTTGAAGCACTTCACTTCTCGAGCCTTGTTGCTAGGTGCTTTTTCTTTCTCGGCAATCCGTTTCTTGGCATAAACTGGTCGGCTAGACTCTTCTTTGTCCATCTTCTTTTCTTGCCTTCTCTTGGCATACCTCTTAGGCTCAAGGCTACTTTTTTGAGGTTGGCTACTTGACCTTTGATGTAACCTCCTCCTCTGTCTTTCTACTCTTAATGCCAAATTGATTAACTCGTCTAAAGAGTTGAACGACTGCAATTCAACTATGTCGGTAATGTCATCTTGGAGTCCACTTAAGAATTTGGCAATGGTGTGCTCTTGTGGATCAGCAATTTCACATCTCATCATCAAAGTTTCAAACTCTTGTAAATACTCTTCAATAGTATTTTGACCTTATCTCAGGTGTTGGAAAGCATGGAGCATCTCCTGCTTGAAATAAGTCAGCACAAAGCGTTGGTTCATCAACTTTTTCATGAGTCTCCAAGTTCTGATAAGCTCTTCTCCTTCAGCTTCTTGCTTGGCAACTAGCTTATCCAACTAAAGACTTCAATATTCAACAATGAATAGTGAAGCCAGTTTAACCTTCGTTTGATCATCACACTCGTAGCACTTGAATAATTTTTCAACTCAAGGAACTTAGTCAAGGAACTCTTCGGGTTGGCTACTTCTACAAAAAGTCAGCAATTTTAGCTTGACATTGTCAGGTCCTCGGCTAGGTGCTTGAGGTTCATCTCTTGCATTCCGAGCTGGTCAATTCTCCTTGGTTCGGCTATTCCTATTAGAGCTCTGTTCAGCTACACTTGTTCTCGGCTTCAGCTCTCTTCTTTAGGTTTCTTGATTTGTTTTAGAGTCAACACTCCTTTCATTCCTCCTTCTCGACACTGGATTGTTTTCTCTTCTTCTCAACTCAATAGCACTTTTTAGTTGTCACTCATCATGATCAAGTTCATTACAACCACTTCTACTTGTGGGTGTTCGTTCCCTCCTTTCCTCTCAACTCTCCCGTCTGCGGCCTTTGACTAATTTAGTAAGTTCTTGGATAGAGTTAGTGAGATTCTGAATCTGATATTCTAAGTTGTCAATATTTCGCCTCAAGCTTCTACGAGGACTGTCTCTAGTGTTGTTGACATTATCCTTCGACATTCTTATTCGTTCAGTAATTGACTAGAGAATTGAACAAACAACAAAACACAATAACAGTAACCTAGAAATAACTACTATTCGGCTTCTACAGCTAATGAACAAAAATGTTAAAACCACAAATCTATTTTGAAGAACATTAGCACTCATGTCTCCACAAAACTCTGATACCAATATGATAAGGATCAAATATCTGATGCCAAGATGATAAGAAATCTAAGAATTGATCCAGAAAGGAAAATAGCAGTAAATCTGGAAATGAACAAGAATGGGTATTCAAGGAAAATGGGTACGAAAAACAGGAAGGGTTTTGATAGTGAATATGGATGGATATAACTCTCTAAGACACAAATACGATGGGAGGTATGAGCTCGAAATAGAGTTCAATTCGACTTACAAACACTAAATGTTGCTTGGGGTTTCAAATGAAGATAAGATACAACTCACTAACTGATTCAAATGAAGGGGCTCACCACAATTTGAGAATAAGATTGATAAGAATGTGAAAATGATTAAAGAGTCTAATCAACACTTGATAATCCGGTAAATGCTAACTCACATGTAGCTTTGCTTAAAAGAGGGAAGTTTCACTCTATATATATCTTTGTATATCTATTTGTATCTGTCAATCTAAGTACAAATGTTGTTATTTATAGTAAGTCCTAAACCTTAGTGATAAAATTGTAAATAAAGTATAAGGTCTTAAACCCTAAAGAATTGGACTCATAAATAAAATAAAAAAGAAAACATATACAAGAATACAAAACTGTGCGTTTTATTGAACTCGGCATGTCCTAGGAGGAGTAGTATCCGAACTGGACGGAGTCAGCAATTGGATGTACCGGTTCGAGAAGGGATCCTTGATGTCTTGCGTAGCTTAGCCAAGATACTAAAGAGGTTGGCCTATAATTGCCAAATCGTAGAATCAGTTGGTACGAGTCCCTCTTTGATGTGTTGAGTGGTTCTTTGGTTTTGATTACTTGGCTGTGTGATCTCTCGGTACTTCGGCTGACGATAGACCTGATGCCGAGTGTCCATCTTCCTTCCTTTTATCCTTCTAGTTGCAATTCAGCCTCGACAAGCATTGATAAGCTTCGGCTTGGATATGGTTGGAGGTTAATTCCCATCAGGCATGGTTAGGAATTTTAGCTGCTGGACCATAAATGAAGAAGCTACATTGGTGCAGCTCCCATGTGCTGAGTGGTTCTTTGGTTTTGATTACTCGGCTGTGTGATCTCTTGGTACTTTAGCTGACGACAGACTTGATGTCGAGTGTTCATCTTCCTTCCTTTCGTCCTTTTAGTTGCAATTCGGCCTCGGTAAGCATTTATAGGCCTCAGCTTGGATATGGTCGGAGGTTGATTCCCATCAGGCATGGTTAGGGATTTTAACTGCTGGACCATAAATGTAGAAGCTACATTGGTGCAGCTCCCACTATCAACAATCAGCGCACATAGCGATTCGTTCACCTTGCACCCAATAGGGTTGATACCCATTATCCTCCTCAATATTAGAGCAGTCGGCATGAAGTTACCTTCTTCACTGTAGATAACTTCCTCCTCGAATAACTTAGTTTGTTTGTCCTCCTTTAACTCCTCTACTTCTTCATCAGTACTATCAATCTCAATGGTCAGCACCTCACCTTTGATCACCATTGTTTGCCTGTTCAGGCACTGAACAACCATGTGTCTAAATCCTTGGCATTTGAAATACTCGATCTCATTTGTCTTCCTCCTTAAACTCTAGCCTTTCTCAAACTTCCTTGGTGGTTTCTTCTCCTCTGCTTGAGTAATCTGAGTAGGTTGGGTCTTAGTGACCTTGCTCAGTTTAGTTTGCACAAGTTTGCTTGAAACAGGTCGACTATTGCCAAGATGGTTGACGTGTGGTCGAAATCTTCCTGTTTGACGCCTTTCTATCCTCTAGGCGGCTCGGATTGTATCATCCATCATTTTAACGTCTAGGGTTTACAGGACATCCCTAATCTTATACTTTAATCCGCCAATGAATCAAGACACAGTTTGATCTTCTAGCTCCAAAACTTCGTATTGGATCATTAACATTTAGAACTCCTTAACGTAAGCATCTACACTCGATTTACCTTGTCTCAATTCTTGCAGTCTCTTGAAGGCATCTTGTAGATAATAGCTCGGTACAAACCTTCTCCGCATAACTCTTTTCATGTCATCTTAACTCTTAATCTCTCGCTCTCCTTCCCTTCTTCTAGTGGCTTGTAAGTTCTTCCACCATAAGGCGGCATAGTCGGTGAACTCCAACATAACTAGCCTAACCTTTGCATTTTCGAGCACTTCATGGCATTTAAACTGCTCTTCAATCTGATTTACCTAATCTAGGTAATCTTTGGTATCACCACTTCTAGAGAAACTCGGAATATGCATCCTTAATCCCTCAACTCTAAGGGCTCATATATTCCTTTCCTCAGGTTCGTAGTACTCCTTTGCCTTGTCACCTCCTTTTGCTTCCTCCTTAATCTCTTTAAGTGCTAGTCTTCGTCTAGCTTCCCTACCAATTCCTTCGGCTCTAGGTAGTCAAGCTGGGGTGTTATCTTGGCTAAACTAACCATTGCCTTGGCTTTGCTATTCACGTTCCTTCGTAGGGCTGTTTTTAGCTTGCTGTCTGTCTTCTTGGATGACAGTTACCAAATTAGCTACCAAATCGGTAAGGCTATCAAAATGGTCACCCACTAACTGAGGTAAGAAGCTTCCTCCCTATCCTTAACTATGTCGAGTACCACTTTCTTGGTTTCCCAAAGTCCCTTGTACACTTGAATATGACATTGATGTTTACTTCATAATGACAAATTCATAACAAATACAGAATCAACCACATTCTGTTTTGGTGTAACGAAAATAGGGGAAAACAGAGTACAAAACACTTCTCATTACTAAACTTCAAAGCTCATAATAGAATTAATATTACACGAGAGCAGTGATAAACTATTTAAAGAACACAGCAGCAAGATCCAACTTCGAACGTAGCTAAGCTTTGATACCAAGATGATACAGACTCATAGATGAACACATAAATCCAATATTACACATAACCAAAGGGGTTAGGTCCAAGTCGCAAGATGACCTGAAAAGTAAATGATAGTCGAAGGAGAGTAGGGGTTCTCATGCACCGATATTGGATATTGTGCACTAATGCCTCACACGAGCTCAGGTTGTACTTGATATGATGCATACATGTGGCTGGAGGTCACTCGCCACTAGTTCACGCTTGAATGGGCTAGATAAGAGTAACTTAAGAGTAAGAAAACACTTAACTTAAGAGAAGGTAAAAAGTCCAATGTATTCTTCTGTATATCTTCTTGTTGCTGTTACATTATGTGACTATTTATAATACCTTGTTAGGGTAAGTTCTATGTCACAGATAATTACAAAAAAAGAAGTCCTATTTGCTAAATAAAAAGGAAATTACTATACAGCGAGATGCGAAATTGTACGTAGCGAACGTCATTTGTTAGAAAGGATAGTATGGTTGTCAGTAAGGATAATGTGCGCTCGTTTTTACTATGATTTCGATAGTATTGTGGTTTAAGTAAGGGTGGGCCTCTGTTTAGGCCTGCTCGGCATCAGAAGGGGCTAGATTGTGGTTATTTCAGGGATGACTCACCTTGGGTTGGCCTCGGAGGGTTGGCTCCTAAGAGTTTTGGTTGGCCTCGGCACAGTAGAGATTGTTGTATTTAAATTTAGCACTTAGACTATGGTTTAGTAGAGGGTTCGGCTTAGCATGCAGGTCGATCACCTCGGCAATGTCTTGGATAACATGGAGAGAAAAGTAGCTCGGCAGATTGAACTGGGGTAAGCACTGCTGTTAGGCACTTAATTCACCTCAGACAGCTTGGTGAACCACTTAAGAGAGCCCTCAGGCTTAGGAGCATGTAATCGGTCCTTGATCCCTATTAACTTTAAAGGGAGTCTGCTTAGTGGTACCATGTACGGTTCGGTTATATGTGAACTTGACCATTGGTAGGCAAACGTCTTAATTAGCTAAGTTCTTGCCTACTGCAGCTTGGAGTAGTGAACCTAAAGTATGATTAACCACTTCTGTTTGGCCGTCAGTTTGGCGATGACATAAGGTATTGAAGAGTAATTTCGTTCTTAGTTGATGCTACAGGGTTTTCCCAAAAATGGTTTAAGAATTTTGGGTCTCTGTTGCAAACTACACTTCTCAGCACGCCGTGTATTCGCACAACCTCTTGTAAGAAAAGAGAAGTAATAGCTGAACCATCGTTAGTTTTGGTACAGGGCACAAAGTGTGCCATCTTACTGAACCGATCCACGATGACCATTACAGAATCTTTGCCTTAAGTAGTTCGCAGTAGTTCGAGAACAAAGTCTATGCTTAGTTCAGTCCACAACCTCGTTGGAACAGGTAGGGGCATTACTTTCCCTTGTTTGGCTTGGCACTTGGCTTTCTTACATACAACATAACTTTTGACAACTTGGTGCACATCTCTCCACATTCTCAACCAAAAGTATTGGCCATTCAATAGCTCACAGGTCGTCTTCTCCCCAAAGTGTCCAGAGTTAGTTCTTCGCTGTGGGCTTCCTTGATTAATAATTCTCATAGAGAACAAGTCGGCACACATAGTTTCTCCCCTCGAAACAGGTAGCCATCCTCCACATAATACCTGTCCACTGTCCTCCCGTGAAATTATTGGTCTAAAGTATGGATCCTCGGATTACTGTTCTTTGATACTCATAAACCTAAACAGCATGGTCTGCAGTTCTGATAAAAGCGCATGTCTCCTTGAAAGAGTACCTGTAACTACGTTACTCTTTCCCTTCTTGTGCTTAATTACGAAATTGAATCCCTCAAGGAATTCAACCAACCTTACCTACCGTTTCGATAACTTGGTCTGACTTCGGAGGTACCTTAACGATTCATGGTTAGTATATATGACAAATTCTCTCAGCAATAAATAATGTTGCCATACTTGGATTGGTCAAATTAGTACCAAAAGTTTCTTATCATATACAAAGTAGTTTAGCTGCAATCCTCGAAGCTTCTCACTATGGAAGGCAATTGGCTAACATTCTTGCATTAGGACAGTGCATATTCCAATGCCCGATGCGTTGCATTTTAGCTCAAAAATTTTGTCAAAGTCAAGTAATACTAATACTAAGGCAGATGTCAATCTTTCTTTTATGTCGACAAAACTCCTCTCCTCTTTTTCTCCCCATCGAAAGTTGATGTTCTTTGTTAACTCGGTAAGCAGTGTAGTGATGGTGCTGAAATTCTTGATAAACCTTTTGTAAAACAAAGCCAGTCCGTGGAAACTTCTCACGTCGGCACAAGTAGTAGGAGTCACCTACTCGACAATTGCTCGGATCTTTTCATCATCAACTCGCAAGCCTCCTTCGTTGATTATGTAGACCAAGAATACTACTTCTTCCTAGCAAAAAACAACATTTCTCTTTTCATCATCAACTCGCAAGCCTCCTTCGTTGACAATGTAGATCAAGAATACTACTTGTTCCTAGCAAAAAACAACATTTCTTTAAATTGGCAAATAGTTTCTTAGTACGGAGGATATCTAGGACTGCTCTAAGATGTTCATAGTGACTCGGCACGTCGGTACTGTATATTAGGATGTCATCAAAGTATACTATGACACACTTCTCTATGAGATGTATCGGCACATAGTTTATAAGCCTCATGAAAGTGTTTAGGGCATTCAACAAGTTGAGAGGCATGACCATCTACTTGTAAAGTCCATGTCGAGTCTTGACCATCTCCTAGTCTCTCTTGGCTCTACTCAGCTTATCCAACATGTCTTCTAGCTTCGGGATTGAATACTTATATTTGATCATGATTTTATTCACGGCTTGGCTGTCAACACAAATCTACCAGGTTCCATCCTTCTTCGGCACTAGAAGTGTAGGCATAACACAAGGGCTGAGACTCTCTCTTACATAGCCTCTCTTACATAGCTTCTCTTTAGCAACTCATTGACTTGACGTTGGAATTCAAAAGTCTACTCGGGATTCATCAGATAAGTTGGCTTATTTGGTAGTGCAGCGTCAAGTACTAAGTTAATGCAGTGCTCTATTCCTTAAGTTGGGGGGTAACCTCTTAAGTAACTGTTTTAGGAATAGGTCGGCATATTCATCTAACAGCTCTTTGATTTCTTAGGGAAGCTCACCCCGCTCCTTCATTTCCAATAGTCACCTGACCAATAATAGGATCGGTTCGTTAGCATTGATGGCCTCTTGGAGCTTGACTTTACTTATCACCAGAGTCTTCTTCGATCCACGAGCAAGTTTTGTCTGTAACTCGTTAACTTCTCTCAACAGCATCGAATTCAGCGTGATCTTCTTATCATCCTTCTTGAACATATATGTGTTCCTGTAGCCATCATGTATAACTCTCCTATCAAATAATCATGGCCTACCTAACAATACGTGCGAAGCTCACATAGGCAGTACGTCGTAGAGGATCTGGTTAAAGTAATTCCCTATAGTGATTGACAGTAGTATTTACCAAGTGACATGTAATGCTCCTCTCTTACTCAACCAATGTAACATGTGTCACGCCCCGAACAAGAAGAGTCATAACAGTCCCGCCGTGTAAACTAATCTAAGATAGAAGCTGACCTCACAGCTGCTATCGTAGACGCAGTTTACGCAAGGCGCACAACTCAACCAGCTTGAAACGTTTGTTCTGACATCTGTTAATATCCAAACCTGTGGTAGAGCTTTAACAAAATACTTGTTCTATACAATCTGTAGTTTAGTACTACAACAGTAATTATACAACATTTCACGTCCAAGGGTAAGGATTACAATCAGAGTCTTTTAAAAACCACAGGTTATACGATTTATATACAATAA